>JAJGRW010001043.1:209639-230898 GCA_025461045.1 Carex parvula | reverse complement strand
ATCATTTTTTTTTCATTAATATTTTAAATTGAATTCAATCCAATGATTTTGTTTATTTTCGTTAAGAATACATTCATGTACAAAATTATAATTTTGAATCATTCAAAATGTGTTATCTGTATCAAAGGTCCAATACATTCTAACATTTTTTAATGTTATTTTTGAGAATTGAATATGTGACTTCTCAGTATAATATCTTTTAGATGTTATTTTTTATTTTTTTATCTTATGAGGCAGGCTGGGCGCATTAATTTTCTTCCTGCAATGTCAGCGGCAGGACTTGGTTTTCCCAACAGATTAGGCCGAAATCCAATGAAGCCCAGATTGATCTCCCACCGGTTTCTGCTCATTCAAGAGTTCAACTCATGAGCCATTATATATTCCCAACCCCAAGGGTCGCTCCGTCCCAAAGATCAAACCTTGCTGTTGCCGTCGTTTTGTCTTTGAGTTTTGGTTTGACTTTTCTCTCTTCCCTATCCTTGTTTTTAGATATTGTGATTTTGTCTTATTGAACCAAATTGTCTTGTAGAAATTAATTAAAAAATAATATAGAAGTAGATAAATTTGTTGAAAATTTTGATACATAGAAAAAAGAAAAGCATCGATTCGGTTACTATACCAGTTTAAAGGAAACAAATTATTGGAGAGGATTTTGTATGATAGAATATGTGGGACACAACGGTACATTCAACATTCAGAAGATAGCCATCTATTTTCTATATATGATGTCAAAATACCACCACTGTCCATCTATTTTCTTATATTATTTTCAATTAATTTCTATAAATAATTTTTTTTGCATTTGAACGTTTATTCTCAATGAAATTGTTTTTGAGAATACCGTCAAAAAATAGCCATGCAAAATTTTTACTGTATATATGGTCTTTCATTTGACACTCTTATATGTCGATGTAGAAAACGTTCTCACAAATTGTCAGAGAAACAAAATTGTAAACCAATACAGATGATATTTTGTTTGATTGAATATAGATGATATTATTGTTGTGTTTGCATGTCTTACAGCTGGAGTTCCATCAAAATATGAAGAGGCAGGATCCAAAACCACCGACAAATTCATATTTTCTGCATCAGAAATTTTATTTCTATATCAGCGGTTTTCCAAAAAAAAAAAAATATAGGTTAATTTTCTACATACCCATCAAAACTTCTTTAGTTTTCTATTTACCTAATACTCTTTAATATATCTAATATACGTCTCAATTTTATTTAATTTTTTTCTATTTACCCTTAAAATTAATTAATATTAAATATAATTAGAGTCTACTTTTTCCTATTATACTCTTGTTCTTTCTCTTGATCTCTTTCATTCTCTGTACACATGATTGCATTTTGTTTCTCCCTAGTATGATCTCTACAGAATGTACTGACATCAACTAACCCAATTCCAATGAATTTCATTGAGGTCTAAATAAATCACTCTCTGTGATGTCGTTTTGTTCTATATGATCAAATCTAATTTTGATCATTCGTATAAGGTTGAGAGGTTCGTAAATCTGAAAAACAAATAAAACAAAAGAAGCAACAATCTTATTATTGCTTTTGTTTGCCGACTAGGATAAACATACAATTCCCTTTCCAGATACAGGTTTAAAAGAGATAAAGTACCAGAATTATTCAGTCACACATCATTCATTCAGTCGCACAAGCTAGGAACGTTGTTCTTGCTGGGGCAAAACAAACTTATTTGACTGTAATGCTCCTAGTCAACTGTAATTAAAAGCAAATCAAATTAGGAGTACACCAAAATGCTAACAGCATGCTGATAATTAAGATTATACAAATTATTCGCGCTAGAGTACCAGCATTTAGAGAAATGATGTACTATAGTCCCACTAATTATATGGTCCTACTAATTATTTTTCTAAAAAAATATTATATGGTTCCACTAATTATTATTTTAAAATCTCAGCAGCACCCTTCCTCTATGGTTCTCACTAATTATATGGTCCCCTTTCACAATCATTACACTTGTCCCCGCATCAACCTTCATAAATATAAATACTCGCGTTAACTTTTGTAGATATAAATATTTGGAAGATAAGACATTAACACTTCAAAAATAGGATATTAATACTTTGATCCGTAAGTTGTTATGATCTTCCCTTTTCCAGTTTTCCAATCGTTCCTGCGTCAACCTTTCTCTAGCAAAAATAGTTGACCTCATAGATATAAATATTTCAGTGCATAAGTATAAATACTTTCAATACTTGAATTTAATATTTTCAGTGTCATATGTAAAAAAATACTTACAAGTATAAGTATAAATACTTACGTGACGATGAGCTTGAAAGTACATCATCATTGATCTCATTCGAAAGAGAAATTTGCTTAGGTATTAATATATTTTTTTTTTTTTAGGATAAGGTGGCAACTTGCCATCTTACGATTTTCATTAATAAGAAAAATATTTACATGGTCAACAAAAAGAAAAGCTCAAAAAGATGAAAAATGAAATATTTACACAGTATCCTCACACGCAACTAAACTTAGAAAAGAAAGAAATTTTTTGTGTAGTTACTAGCAGCAACTTCGCCACAGCTGTATATCCTAATAATTTCTCCTGACAGCGTGCGAATTGGTTTTGTCATTTGCAAAAAGATTCTGTTGTTCCTTTCACGCCAGATTGACCATAATGTTGCCGCCCAAATAATGTCCCATGTTTGTAATTGCTCCTTGTCGAGAGATGAGGTTCGCGACACCCAAAAAAGAAACGTGAGACTCATAGCTATGTATAGGTATTAATATTTTAGAAAAAAAAATTCGAATTGTAGAGCTTTTGCGGTCCCTACAGGAAATTATCTTTTCACATTTAATTTTCGGTGGCCCCCCTGTCGATACAGTACGGATATTATAGAGCGGATATTGTTATCAGCTCCCTAAGAAATATACTACTTTGGGGAACAATTAAGAGTATACAATGTTTTAGAAACTTTATCAATAGGTTAAATACTTTTTCAATTAGCAAAGTCCGAGAATCGAAGTTTCTGAACTTTTCCATTATGGTTAAAATACCCGTATGTAGGCTTGCCATTTAATAATCAAAAAGTATTACATAACTGTTACATCAAATAAATTGTTTAGTATGCTTCTTAGCATGTGTAAGATTCTCATAGATTTGAAGAAAGTAAAACCAAATAAATTGTTTAGAATGACATATCAGATATTACTCGAGATTGTCTCCAGTAATAGTCTGCCTCTAATAAAAGTTTAGAGTTGGTCATGGAAGGAAAGCCAGAGTCTATTTCTAAAAAAAATAAAAAATAAGTAGATACGAAAAAAGAAAGAAATTCTTTAAGTTACCCTGACTCAAGTGCACTAGTAAAAGATTGATACAATTCTTCAAAAGCAAGAGCAACAGTTAAACAGATTAAACATATACATTCCTATCAGAAGAAGCAAGAAGTGTACATATATTACTTTTTTTTAATGTCAGAATTGGGTGCACGTGAGAGACAGAGTTAAGAAAGAAATATGGATTCAAGGAGAAAGGAAATTTAGGAGGTGTATAATTGGAAATATAAATTTTAAAATGTGTGGGTTAACTATAAGGGTAAATAAAAAAGAATTGAAAGATTTAAGAGGTAAATATAATATATTGAAGTCTTGAGGATATCCATTATCCAATCATATTTTATTATTTTGATTTGGTTTTTCCATAGATTTAAATTATAAACTTATTTATTTGAATTTTGTTAATTAGTATTTGTATCTTAAATTTCATATAACTTAATTACCCGACAATTTTATTCGTTTCGTATCCGTATTTTGTGGATTATCCACTTTGTATCTGTATTCGTTAAGGCGGATTTAGTTTTAAATTTTGACATACGTCTCCTATTTGTATTTGTATTCATATCCGCTCATTGATAGACGGATACGAATTTGGTATTATCAATAGCTACTCTGAATTCGCTCCGTTTACACCCCTACCAAGATGGTTTGGTTGAGCACAACTCCAAAAATAGATCGGCTTGGCTTCAAACGGCGAATCTAAATCGTTAAAATCGACCTTCTTCACGGGTGATCCATAAATTTTTTTGAAAATTTTGAATTTATTTAGTACAAAGTCAAGCTGTGAATAAATGAAGGTTTACAAGTTATTTTAATGCATTCATTTTTCTTAATTTTTGTAACGCTTAACTTTGTACTAAAAAAATTTTAAATTTTAAAATTATGCAGGTACACACATCACTTGTGAAAGTAGATCAATTTGAATTCATCGTTTAAAGCAAATTCAATAGCTTTTGAAGTTATGTTCACCAAGCTATCTTGATAAGCATAATACACGTTAGACTAACTTCCATTAACTAAACCATATCATATCATGTCTCATTCCTATATAAATTTATATCTCATCTATGTATACAATTTTATTTTTAATAATTATCCTATGCAGTAAGGGGGTATAAATATAGTTCTTACTCTTTAATTTTTAAGTTAACAAAAAAATATTGACCCTAACGAGTACCAAATATGATTACAATCATATTCATATCTGTCTTGTACATATAACACAGGTCAGATAAACAAATAAAAAGATGTCATTGACACTCCTACAAAAAATTAATTTTATCATAGGATTTCAAAAGCACATACTTCGACAAATGATCCAAGAGTTAATTAAGTTTAAGTTTCAGTAAAATAATTATGAGAAGGGTTCCAATATCTCATACCTTTCATAGTTTATCATACTTCATGTTTTATATCTTCATTTCAAAGTCTAAATTATCAATACAAACCGCTCAACATAATATCCATACTAAAATATGCTTGAGGATGAAACTTTATAATTCTTATAAATTTTTTACTATTTTTTAAGATAGGTATAAAATCATTGTTTATGAACGGTCTAAAATTGTGATTTTGTATCTATCTTAAAAATAGTACAAGAATTTCAAAAATTATAAATTTCATACTCAAGCATATTGTATGGATATCATGTTGAGTTGTTCGGATCGACAGTTTAAATTTTGAAAATAAAGATATAAAATATGAGATATGATGAGGTATTGAACCCTTCTCAATTGGGCTATTTGCCTTTTTATCAATTGGGCTTTTTGGTAATTCAATTGGGCTATTTGCCTTTTTATAAAAAAAAAAAATTGTAAAGAGAACTGAATCATATAAATACTTCAGAAAATAATTCAATATATACATGACTAAAGACTTCTTAACTTAACTTGACAATAGATCGCCATGTCCTTACTTACCAAGTGATCTGAAATTGTGAGCCAAATCGGAACTTTCCTGCGTAGTACAGATTATTAATTAGCACTGAAATACCAATTAAATGATTTACTGATAAGATTTGGATATAATTGAAACTGAAAAAATTATTATTATTATAAAAAATTCTATATAAACAATATTAATGCACTGCACTCTGATTCTGCACACTATCTCTTATAAGCGTATTATATATATAGAGAGAATGGCTAATATACAAACGTTTGTTCCTAGACTCAGGAACAAACGATTTGGTTCTCTGATTTTCAAAGTCCAAACAGTCGATCCAAACTGTTAGATATTCAATCTATATTAAAATGTGCTTGGAGACCAAATTTTACATTTTTTGGAATTTTTTTACTATTTATTAAGATGGTTTGAAAACTGTTGTTTTTATTAAATTTCTGCAGCATTGAAAAACAGCGGTTTTCAAACCAACTTAATAAATAGTAAAAAATTCCAAAAAATATAAAATTTGGTCTCCAAGCACATTTTAATATATATTGAATATCTAACGGTTTGGATCGACTGTTTGGACTTTGAAAATTAGAGAACCGAATCGTTTGTTCCTAAGTCGAGGAACAAACGTTTGTATATTAGTCATTCTCTCTCTCTCTCTCTCTCTCTATATATATATATATATATATATACACACACATAGAGAGAGTTGGGCTATTGTACTTCATGAATTAAATGCATATTTTATTTTACGCTCATATTTTGTGATTTTAAAGTTCAAACAGTCGATCCAAACCATTCAACATAATCTCCATGTTGAATTGTGTTGGGAGACCAAATTTTACATTTTTTGGAAAAAATTTACTATTTTTTTAGAATTTTTTAAAATCATTGTTTTTGACAGTCTAAAATTTTATGAAAAACAACGGTTTTTAAAAATTCTAAAAAATAATAATTTTTTTTCAAAAAATTAAAAATTTAATCTCTAAGTACATTATATTATGGTGATCATGTTGAATGATCCGAATAGACCTTTTGAACTTCACAAACGAAAATACAAGTAAAGTAAAACATGCCATTTACTTCACCAAGCACAATAGCCCAACTCTACAAATATAAATAAAGGAAATCTATTAATTTTACGATATATTTTACATATATGCGATATATTCGGAAGAATAGAGAATCTTGACAAATCTACACATTATCGTCTATATATCTTGACAATATTCACCAACTGTGAATCCTATCCAATAATTAATTATTAGCACATGTGAGTTGACCTCCTGAAAAATCAACAAATAGTCAAAATTTCCATTTCACATATTAGTTCAAATTAATCTTAATTTACTTTATTTATTTATTGCCAAACTTCCCGTAGGCTTCACAAGCCTTCAACTTTATATATACCCATCAAGAATATACTACTTTCCTCAAAACTTTATACAATGAAGTTTCAACTCTTTTCCATCTCTCTTCTTGTAACCCTCCTATTCTTCTCTTTCACCTCCAATGCTGCCACATTAGACTCAGTGCGCGACACCGACGACCATCCTTTGATCTCAGGAAAACAATATTACATTGTCCCAGTAGTCCATGGCCACGGCGGCGGCCTAACCATGACCACACACAGTTATCTACATTGCCCTCTTTATGTAGCTCAAGAGAACATGGAGGTCAAAAAAGGCATCCCTTTGATCTTCCGTCCCGCAAATCCGAAGGACAAAGTTGTTCGCCTCTCCACCGACATCAACATAGAGTTTGCGACTATTACAACATGTGTGATGCCAACGACATGGCAACTCGGAGATGTCGAAGGAGCTGATAAGCGGTATGTAACTACTGGAGGGTTAAGCGGGAATCCAGGGAGGGAGACAGTGAGTATTTGGTTTAAGATAGAGAAATTGGGAAATAAAGCCTACAAGCTGGTATTCTGTCCGAGTGTGTGTAAGACTTGTAAGGTGGTGTGTGGGGATGTGGGTGTGTTCAATGAAGGTGGTGGGAAGAGGCTTCTAGGCTTGAGTGGTGAGCGTTTCCCAGTTATGTTCGAGAAATTAAAAGATTCATGATTGTAATTAGTAAGTGTTTTATTAGAATCATAAGATTTATGTGAAGGAAATAATATGTACAGTGTGCTAGCAGACAGTAAATTTTGCACAATGAATAAACTGGTATGAAATAAACAGATTTTTCCTGTTCCAATTGTTTCTCTTCTTAAATGCTCGCTGGTTATGTTCTGTACATCCTTCTCATCATGAGCTTTACTTCATCAGGAAATCAAAGCAGATGTATGTTCTGTACTGGAAAAAATTCCTGTTCAATTTGGGAAGGACTTGTGAAAATCCATATATAAAAACTTTTGCTTCTTTTCCATTTACGCCTTCCTTAATATTTTGCCAAACATTTGTCAAAACAAAAAAAATGTCCAAATTCAAACTTGGAAAGTTTAAAACTTGAAACTAAAGCATGAATTATTGAATTGTGAGACTCACAATTGTCTTTGCTAATGCAACTTCTGTGTGTTGTTCTGAAGCAGCTCAAATTAATTAGTGTTAAACAAAATCACAGTAAACAGGAAACAATGTATATGAAATTTAACTGAACTGAATTAATTTACAACATTTATTGATTATTGTTGTGTTTATTCACACATATTACAATTTATCAAACATCATAGAATTGGTTATTCTTCTTAAAAGCAATAATCAAAGGCAAGCCTTCTAAACCCAACCAACTTTTCCCACCTTCAATAAAAGCACCCACATTTGGATTTTTTTTAAAAACAGTAAATAAAATAATCGAAGTTAAAAAAACGACATGATGACAGTGATTGTTATAAAAACAGCAAAAACCGAATCGCGCATTCGGTTAAGTTTTCTTTTTCCGCTTCACCGAATCGCGGATTCGGTTAAATCAAATTTTTCACACAAGAGATCCCTGAACCGTGTGAATTCCGTGTAACACCATCCTTAACCGAATTGGGAATTCGGTTAAGATTTTTTTTTTTATTTTTTTAATTGTTAACCGAATAGGGGATTCGGTTAAGATTTATTTTTGATTTTTTTATTGTTAACCGAATAGGGGATTCGGTTAAGATTTTTATTTTGATTTTTTTATTGTTAACCGAATAGGGGATTCGGTTAAGATTTTTTTTTTATTTTTTTATTGTTAACCGAATAGGGGATTCGGTTAAATAATTTTTTTATTTTTTATTATACGGTATTAACCGAATACCGGATTCGGTGCATTCAAATCAAAAAAAAAAAAGGGTATTAACCGAATACCGGATTCGGTGCATTCAAATCAAAAAAAAAAGAGGGTATTAACCCGTGATTTTTCTTTTTACCAAAAAAAAAATTATTTTAATATAAATATTTTATTAAATGGTAATTTTTCACCGATAACCCTAGAAGTTTATTCACCGATAACCCTAAAGTTATTTTTATTACAAAGAATTATATTATAAAACCTTATCAATAATATAAAATTTCATTTATTATTTTATTAAATGGTAATTTTTCACCGATAACCCTAGAAATTTATTCACCGATAACCCTAAAGTTATTTTTATTACAAAGAATTATATTATAAAAACTTATCAATAATATAAAATTTCATTTATTATTTTATTAAATGGTAATTTTTCACCGATAACTCTAGAAATTTATTCACCGATAACCCTAAAGTTATTTTTATTACAAAGAATTATATTATAAAAACTTATCAATAATATAAAATTTCATTTATTATTTTATTAAATGGTAATTTTTCACCGATAACCCTAGAAGTTTATTCACCGATAACCCTAAAGTTATTTTTATTACAAAAAATTATATTATAAAAACTTATCAATAATATAAAATTTCATTTATTATTTTATTAATTGGTAATTTTTCACCGATAACCCTAGAAATTTATTCACCGATAACCCTAAAGTTATTTTTATTACAAAGAATTATATTATAAAAACTTATCAATAATATAATTTGACAGATGCTTTGATAATTCTAGGATATTTGTGTACATAAAAAATTTTAACGAACAAATTTTTTATTTAATAAATTCTTTGATAAAATTATTAAATAAAATACATAAAGAAGAGACAAAAAATTATAAATAAATTGTGCTTAATACTTCAGAGGGAGTAGATGAGGGGTCTAGAAGGGTAATTTGGAAAAAAAGAAAATTAAACAGGTGTATTGCTTTAATTTTTGTGAGAAAAAGGCAAAATTGCCTCATATTCTGTTAAACAAAAAGAAAAAAAAAAAAATTCACCGAATTCCTGGTTCGGTTAACCAAAAAGCAAAAAAAAAATAAAAAAAAAAAAACTCTTCACCGAATCCCTGATTCGGTTAACCAAAAAGCACAAAAAAACAAAAAAAAAAAAAAAACTCTTCACCGAATCCCGGATTCGGTTAACCAAAAAGCAAAAAAAAAGAACCTCTTCACCGAATCCCGGATTCGGTTAAGCCAAAAAGCACGGCTTCCGATCTTCTGTGGCAACCCACTGTAT
The DNA here is from genome assembly GCA_025461045.1 of Carex parvula. Taxonomy (NCBI): domain Eukaryota; kingdom Viridiplantae; phylum Streptophyta; class Magnoliopsida; order Poales; family Cyperaceae; genus Carex; species Carex parvula. The sequence goes on along the minus strand of JAJGRW010001043.1, from coordinate 221,180 downwards.
CCGCCGTTAAAACCATCAGTTTAACCGAATCCGGGATTCGGTGAAGCAAAAAAATAGCTTAACCGAATCCGCGATTCGGTTTTTGCTGTTTTTATAACAAACGATGCAATCATGTCGTTTTTTTAAATTTGATTATTTTATTTACTGTTTTTAAAAAAAATCCCCCACATTTTGACACGCCGACCTACACAGCTTGCAGACTTTAGGACAAAAAATAATTATGTACCCTCCGTGTCCTGTCTCAACCTTTTCTATTCTAAATTGACCGACACCGTGTCCCGTATCTCCTCTAACTTCACCAGCCAATACAACGTGTCGCCTGCCATAAGCCCCTTCGGGATCTCCAATTTTCCATACCACTGACTCTAAGCAAGAAGCACATGATACAAATTGAATGTGAACGCTGCTTGATAGCCTGACTGGATCGGTGTTTGTGACAGGAATAATGGTGATTGGATTGCCGTTGTTGAGTGGAGAGATATCTTGTGCTACAAAGAGAGGCCAAGTGGTGTTCTTTTGCGTAACGATTAACCCGCCTTCTGGACCGCAATTGGATGGAATGATGTAGTATTTCTCTCCTTGGATTAATTCATTTCCTTCGGTATCGAAGATCGGTTCTAATGGTTTTCCGGATTTGGAATGAAGTAAAAATAGGAAGATGGCTGGAAGACAAACTAGAATATGGAGATGCTGCATTGATATGTGTTAGCTGACATAATTATTTAACTCAAATTTCGAGTTCTAAATTTAGAGGGAACGGGGCAGCAAGTTAATTAAGAGGGGTGTATCTAGCCGTATAGGCAGTTGCCCAATCAATAATTGAAGGTGTACCTACTCTACACCACTGGTGTCTTATTTTCAATGTAATCTAAGAGCTTGACTCCTGCATTTTACTCAAAAAAATAATTGAAGGTGTACTTTACTTTTTGGAATAAAATTTATTGAGCATGTTTTAGTTTTACAGAGGAAATTTCCTATATGACAAAATCTATTTAGCATATTTAGTTTTAAAGTTTATAATTTGTAAAGTTTACTTAATTATCTTAACATACAATTATTCAGGAAAAATCCATCAAAATAAAAAGAGATCTAGCGGTTTGCATCAAAAAAATCCAATTTTATTTCCTTAACATAAATCTTATGATTCTAACAAAACATAATTTCTATTAAAATCATGAATCTTTTTCTTCAACATAACTGGAAAATGGTCACCGCCTCCGCTCAAGCCTAGCAGCCTCATCCCACCTTCATTAAACACACAAATCCCCACACACCACTCAAAGCCGGAGTCCATATCCACTTCTGCTTAGATCTGGACCGTCCAATCAAAATCCAAATTAATTTGAACCGAGTAGAATGCACGGTCCTTTTAATATTTGTGTAGATTCTGATCAGACGATATGAATCCAAAAAGAATATTTTGTTACTCAGGTGATATGAATTCCTCAAACCTAGCGGCCTCTTCCCACCTTCATTAAAAATTATAAAATCAAAACTATCCATACTCTCGTTTGCTTTGATTAAGAATTCTTGTTGGATTGTCATACATTTTCCATTTCCAATTTGAAATGAGTCAGATTTGGTCGTGGCTCTAAATCAACTGGACAAAAAAAGTGTCGCGATCAAGCAGAATCTTCTCTTCATCTCATAACTGAAAATTTAAAATTTGTAACATACAAGTAACATAACCTTTGATCTTTTCATGATATAAATTGTTCATGACTTGTTAAATTAATTTTTCTGATGAGGCCATACGTATAACATTGAAAGCTTGCATTTCACGAGTTCTGTGTTTGCATCAAAATTTGAAGCCTAAATGATTGTGAAATATTTTCTGTACGAATTAAAAAACAGTCTAGAACAAATAAAATCTATAAAATTTAAATTCAAGAGATAGAAGTTCATAGATAACAAGGATGGCTTTCTTGTCACTTAAATACAACACAGATTACAACAATTGTTAGTTTCTAAATCAACCAATAAAAAAAGAAAGAAAAAAACTAATCAATTATTAAGTAAACTCCAACCCCGGTTTTTACCTGTTTCTCTGATTCCCTTTTAGTTTAGTTAATAGGGACTGGTTCACCATTCCACTCCTTGAGACACTCGAGTAGTGGGTCTATCACCTTACCCTCATTGAAAACTATGAAAACCTTGTCACACTCTTCACCAGGGAACCTAACCTTCTCAGCGGTCAGGTACCTGACACCCAACTCCTCTCTCACAAATCGATACAATGGGTAAGAGTGACAATCCTTGATCATGTTTGGTATCTCTGACTTTGCATTCTTCAATGCAGCCCGTTAACCTCCATTTCTTTAGGCAACACTTCCCTCAGCATCTCCTCGACAGCAAGAGAGCAATTGCGGAACTCAGCACGAGCAATTTCTAAAGACAGACATGTGGTCCAGATGGCATGGAACCGGCAGTAGAGGACTGAGGTACCGGCAGCATCTTTGATAGGGAGTAGGGAAAGGATTGTGACTAGTAGCGCGTCAGGAAGTTGAGAGAGCCTGTCTACCACCACCTGCCTCCATCTAGTGGGGTGTGATCGGGGCTTCTTTGCGGTGACAGGGGGGATTGGGAGGGAGTCAGATCGGCGCTTCGCCATGACACTGATGAGAAAAATGAATATAAAATATTGCAGTTGATGGCTCTAATCAAACAGTGAACTGACTTTAATTGAGAGAAACAAAGAGAAAATTGAAGAGAAGGGGTAGATTCTATCTTCACCTGGCCCCTCAATCATCCTAATATCTTTTTGTGTACATTTTACGAAAAACGATCCTAAGAAATTACAAAACAAATCTATGTAACAAATAGTAGATGTACTAAAACATAAACTAGAAGTAAACAAACTCTCTCTAACAGCATGCACTGTTCACAACCCAAAATGGGAAATGCCAAACAGGATGCCCTCTAATACTAACCCTAATTTTAGACATCTCTCACTCCTTTAGTTGCCCAATCCAAACTGTAATGCTAATCACAAACTATACACTTTATGAAGTAAGAGCCCTCATCTATTGTGTGTGTTAAACTCTGGTCAACACAACAGGCATGGCTTTGGGTCATGCACTTCGCACAAAACCCAAGGGTCAATCGTCTTAAACTAAGCCTGTGGCACCTCAGACCCCATTTAGCGGCTGAATAAAATCTGGGTTTTGAACAGTGTATATGATCCTCTGATATGGAACAGCTTGATCAGGCAGGTGAGATGAACAGTCAACTGCTCCCTCACCACTTGATCCGGCAATGACGATGGATTGACGAGAATAGCCAAGGCACCAACAAAAATGAGGAGTAAGTTGGTATAGGATTCAAGACCAAACACTGCATTACGGTTTAAAGGATTGGAGTGACATGGATCAACTCCTTTGAAGTTGCAAAAATAAGTATTATTGGCTGAACTGATAGAATTTTTACATATTAACACTTACAGTGGTTGAACCAACATGTATGTGTGGGCTTGAAAGTCTACCAATTAATGATTTATAAGCTGGTTGATATGGGTTATAACTTGAAACTATCTATTTGGTACAACATTCTGAAATAAGGCAGGCTTAATCAGCACACGAGAATTGTATAAACAAGGAGGCTATCTTGACAAATATTGATTGTCCTTTCACAAAATAAGTTGTGTTTGGCAGCAGCAATAACACTGATATACCATTTAGGCACTCATGCCGAATGAAGGTGCATTTGTGTGCTTTAAGGTAATTAATTAATTCCAGTGACGTTGAAGCATTATGGTAGGTGATATAAAGCAACAAAATTTAACTTCTGACCATCTTAACTTTGTTGCTTCACCTTTCAATATTACACAAGGCAGTATTTTATCTTTTAAAGATAATACTATTAGTAAGTATTACCCTTAAAATTCGCAATGAATAGGCATGTTCAGTAAGCAAGGGTTAGTGAAGAACGTGAAATTATAGTGGAATAGTTACTGAACATAAGTGGAATTGAATAAATTGTGAAAAATAGAGAACTGGAATTGGGATGGAAATCTGCAGTAAAAAAATTGACTACCCCTTCCTATTCCGCCAGATAGAATGGAATATCCCATCTGGAACAGTTCCATGGGTTGGAACAGTTCCGTTCCCCCTAGTCTAGCTAGTTGCCAAACAAGATTTCCTTGATCTAACTACTAAATCTATCTTCAATATACTACCAAACACATCTTCTTTAAAATTAAAGTGTTATCTTTTCTACTTCAATTTTACTTTGCTTCACTAGACAAACAAAGGGGTTTTGTTTTAACCACCATGGTCTGCTTTCGATTGACAAAAGAAGCACAAGAAACAAAGGATTTTTAATACATATTTCCACAAACAATTAAGAAAAAGAACTGGAATATTATTATTACCGTGAATAGGAAAAACAATAATAAATCTAAAATTGGAAATAATTCAGAAAACCTATAAGGTAGTACTTACAGTGATAACGATTTAGCCAAAACATCCATAGCTTTAGGACAGAAATATTGGCTTCAAAGGAGATAAACATATTTCATCTAGGTTGCCCAAATATCAAGTCTTGACAATGCATGCGGCGCTTCTAAAACCCTAATCGTCCTACAGCATATATATAGGAAAAGATGACTCATGACAACCATTGGATCCATGAGCCAGATGGTTGCCGCGTGTGACAAACTCAAAAACCATTCTAGAACGAGCACATGGTTTTAGAAAACCATTTTCACATTTGGTTTTCCCATTTGCACGTGGTCTACATGACCATGCTCAGTTTTTTCTACAAAATGATAAAATTCACGTGCCATTTGCATGCGGTCTATATGACCATGTATGGTCGGTTCTTTCTATAATAATGTTCATAACCTGAAAGTCCTTAAATTGGGCCTATTCCTGAATAATTAAGCATTGGCATGTATGGTCTATACTGCAAAAATTCCTTAAGGCTCCCTTTGGGCCTCTATCTCTTACTATTGTTCAACCCTCACCTATAATTTTCCTAACTCCACATTTCTCTTCTCTCATTGCCATCCTCCCTCTTCCCCACACCCACACCCACCCGCACCACAACCACAAAAGAATCAGCCCCTTCGTCTTTCACTTTCCTCCAATTGCCTCTTTCCAAACCACAATACTAACCCTAAACCTAACCATTCTCATTAAAAAAGTACCTATATATTGTCTATCTTGTGTGTCTCAAGCTCTTGTCGACACAAAACCATGGGATCGGGTTATGCACCTTGCCTTTAACCCAAGGGACAACCATCCTATAACCAACCCATTCCACTCATGCTCAAATAGCAGCTGAAAAAACCCATCAGTGCCATGAATAATGCGTACAATCTTTCAATATTTGAAAAAAATTCGAATCTGGTTCTCCGTATTTAAAACACAGTTCCTAGAATAAAAGTGTAAATTTAAGTGTAAGCAATGCGAATTATTGTTCTTATAATAATCACATAGCTTTGTAAGAAATGTATTTCCATCACAAGTCATATCCAATGATTTGGATCTTGACATCAATGACGTGTCATTTCAAGAAAAGTCATATGCAACCCATGCAATTCAGTGCCTAGGACCGTTCCTTTTCTATAAAAACTAGGTAGACGAGCTACATCTACTTAATATTAATTTACAGCAGCCCATTATTAATAGCCCTAAGCCTCCGATATTAAGAATTCCACTGCGTAATTCTTCATATGTAATAAAAGGATGTGTAAAAGATACCAACCATAATTTCTCTTTTATTATACATAGTCACCAGTTTAAGAATCTCTGCATAATATGATGTTTACTGCCCATGACTGAACACAAAAATAGATGTTGAAAATACATACCTTATGAACTAACTTCATTGTTTCAAGAGCAGGGGAGTGCTAAAGCAAATTAACCAAGTCACCAATGTTGTCATAATGGAAGCAGAGGCTGAGATCCAACTGTTTCAGATTAGGGAATATCGACAGGTCAATGTCTGGCTCTGATAATTTATGAAATGGATAGCAAGTTAATCATGAAGACATGTCAAAAGTAGTAGGTAAAGGAGAAGATAAGCACCCTCAAATTTTAACATGAACATGCATGACAAATCAAGGCATATGAAAGCATAACAAATGCAATGAGCAACAAACCTGCTACTCATACAATATAATCACCTCTCCAAAATAAAAAATATTTGAAAGTAAAATATCTTAGAAAGGGTACTACTTGAAAACCTAAAAACAGACAAGAATCACTACATTTATATTATTATTTTTATATCATAATCTTCAAGCAGGTTGTATTTGACTACTTGGACCCATCAAGATTTTTACATCATATGACCAGTAAACCTACTACAATTATCCCATGACTAACCAACTCCTGAACAAGTAAGGCTCGTGTATTTCTATATATTTTTGAAAATTTTCACAAATCTAAATATCATCCACATTTCCATTATTGCCTAAATAATGTCCTGCTTCTCCAAAAATTGTCTTTTGTTGGATTTTACTTACAGAAGACCTACTAGAAAGAAACAATTTGTATTTGATAGGCATATCAGACTGCTACCACACCTTATCTTAATAAGAACAAAACAAACTTCCTACTTCTCCAAAAATTGTCTTTCGCAGGATTTTACTTACAGAATGACCTACTAGAAAGGAACAATTTGTATCAATTGGCATATCAGACTTCTACCACACCTTATCTAAACCCAAAGAACAAAGCAGACTTACATTTCAAGATGCTTAGTAGGACAATAAGAAAATAAAAACAACAACAAAGTAACACTGGATTTATCCAATCCTCCTCAAAATCAACGAGCAAGTCTTGGACATTTGCAACAGTCTTCACTACCTCAAGAGAGACTCAAGGGACTAGATGGAGATCCACCCAACCTTCGGATCCCCTAAATTTTGAAGCGAATATTATCTGGACCGTCCAATCTACTTTGGCACAAATATTAAAGCGATCCTATGCATTCTACTACGGACCTGATTGGCCCGATTTTGATCGGACGGTCCGGATCTAAATTTAAATTTTGAGTTACTTAGGGATACGGACCCGAGGATAACTGGAGGATGGTAGGTGATGTCCGCCATCGCCATGGGCAAGTAACAGGGGGTTGGGTTTAGGGTTCGGAGCAACTAATTTCGAGCATTTTGGGGTTCAGGAGAGAGATTGCGAGGGAAATTGCACAAATTTTGGGGAATAACTGGATGTAAATGTTAGAGCGCGATAAAACATTTGTTGGAACTGCGGGAGATGGAAGATTCTATTCGTCCGAGGCCGTGCGGCTTACAGAAGACATTAACAAACTAGAGAGTGCAATCAGGATGGGCCGAAAGCCCAGTAGAGATTAACAAACTACAATTAATTGGTCTTGATTACTTGGGCTGAGCATATGAACTTAGATAAACTACTACTCCAATGAGATACGATTAAGGGTAAATTTCGCTGGAGGTCACTAAACTTTGTCCTTTGTCACGAATTGGTCACTCAACTTTGATTTGTTCCTCCATAGCCACTGAATTTTTATTTTGTCCCAATCAAGTCACCCTATAACTTTTCCATCCAAATTATAACGGAATATGCTCATTCCGTCCAAAATACTAACGGAAAAGTTATATTCCGTTAATATTTTGGATGGAAAAGTTATAGGGTGACTTGATTGGGACAAAATAAAAATTCAGTGGCTATGAAGAGACAAATCAAAGTTGAATGACCAATTCGTGACAAAGGACAAAGTTTAGGGACCTCCAGCGAAATTTACCCGATGATTAAATATTAGAGTTAAGTAGTGATTTATGCAAAAGTAGACAACTTAAATATTATGAGACAATCTTCTGGGATCATATCCTCCCCGGTACCGTAAAAGATTCCCTTCACTTTACGGTTTGAGATTAACTTCCAGGATTTGGGATTCGGGCTGACAGAGGGGCAGTATTATTGGGCTTTGAGATTCGTGCCAAGTTAAAAAGAACGGTCCAGATCAAGTAATTGTAAAAGATTCCTTATTACGGTACCGGGGGTGATGTGAATTCATCGTTCTGCCTATCATTGGTATAGATTAAAATATCAATAGTTCAAAAAGGATCAATAAACCAAGTTTGTATGGTTTTTATTTCATTTATAACGGATACATGAGAATTTCTTTAAAGGTCTACGACTATAAATGATAGGAGTAAGAACGGGCTTTAAAAAAAAATGCAAAGTACATCAGCATAGAATAAGATAAAAATGGAAAAGAATGTGGTCCTCAATTGGAAACAAATAGTTGTACATCACATATTCACACTTGATGATTATTATTTTCTCTATATTTATTTTCTTAAACTTGTTGATTCTTATATGGTCGTGTTAGGTATAAGAATAAATTAAGGATCGAGATAACTCTTATCATGATTACTTTTGAATGAAATAAGATTTTTTTTTCCATTAGTTTTCCTTTCCCACACAAAAATAAAACCAAAAGAAATTGCATTAGTTACATTAGGCAGAACTCATAGAAGAAGAGGAATCCAGTACCAGCTCAAGACTATAGCTCCCAATTTTTTAGTAACACGTACACGTTAGCCAGCTCCGTCATTAAGAAAATCTTAATTAATAAGCTTTTTCTTAACTGCGGACCTAGCGTAGTGACGCGGACCCTATCTCTCTACATAGAGACGCAGGTTCAATTCTCATCTTAATAATATTGGAGTCTATTAGAGCCCTTTAATGAAAAAGTGAATAAATTATAAGCTCCTTCGTACTGCATCATCTTATCTTAATAATAAGGTCCTCTGGGAATCTAGCATTCTCTATTTAATTTGACCGGGATTGTTCAAACATCCTATTAGTCTACTGCAGCATCTACTCTCTATATCACTTACTGAAATCCTATACGTTTCTCCATGTACGTAACAGCTCCCAAGTGCCAATGGCATATCTACTAGCAAATTTGCTACTTTCTCAAGAAAAAAATTAAAGAACTCATTTGAGAACTGCGTGATGGATAATTTAGTAATTACTTGCCTTGAGTGACAGTGACAGTGGAGCTTTGCAGTATAAGTATGCAGCAAGATGAGATCCAAATAGGAGCCTTGGAGATAGACAGATAGTAGTTGCACTGATGTAGGGGGTTATATCGGAAGAGGGATTGGGCACTCTAGCTCGGCAATGCATGGTTAGGAACTTAATTGTGAGTATTTAGGCGAACACTGGTTTTTGAATGACCGAAATGTTGGATTTATTGCCAACCTCGTTGGATTTAATGCCAACATTGAGCATATATGTAATCTAATTATGGATTGTTTACTGTCATATATGATTGTCAATTAAAGTGATCAAATAAGGTAATAGACAATCAATATATTCATTTTTTGATGTGGTCCACAAATGTGTAGAACAATTTAGGCAAAGATCAAATCATTGATGGACTGATTCTGAAATTTGCAATTAAGGAAACCGATTCTGCAGCAGCCGCACGGATTTTGATGTGATTGCACGTTTTTGATGCAATTACACAAAATACCTTTTTTATGTTGGCATATGCCCAGAAAGTCGGTTTTGAATTAGGGTTTAGCTATATGCCGACCCCAAATCTCTATAAATAGGATTGGTCTCCAAAGCACAAGAACATAACAAAAAGTTGCATAATTTTCTAGCCGTCAATCTAGTCAATTATGTGGCCTTCTCTACTTCTCCCCATTAAAGAATAGAGAGGTGAGATCATTAAGGAATTGTGAACACGATCTCACAAGGGCAGTCTTGTAGCTTTGGAAGGCTTCATCCTACCACTAAGGAGGCCGCCGACGCTTCAACCTCTACATCGGCACGAAGGCTTTCTTGCCGCTGTCTCACAAGTTCATCAACCACTTTTGAGTGAAGCTTTGCTTAAATACGCTAATGGAATCTGGTATTGCTTCTGCTCTCTAAGAATTGATGATTTTTGCATGATGGCCATTTTGGCATAGGTAGATCAATAGTGGCATATTGAATTGAATTGAATTGTTTATGTGACTGAATTGTTTTAGTGTAATAATAATAAGGTCCCAACACGAAATGCTTAGTGTCAACCCAATTTAGTTGCTTTCTAGTGAACCTGGCCAATAAACTCGTACTGCATTTTAAAGTATTGTATATTTTCTTTCTTTTAGATAATAATTAATAATCTTCAAATTAGAACAGTTTGAACTCTCAACTAATATTTAACATTTCAATCCCATTGTAGTCTGTTAGTAGTAGTGGCACAGGTATATTTCTTTTTTAAGGCGGGACAATTTTTTTTTGAATTGATCAAGTATTCAACGCTCCAAAATATACGAGCATGGTACTCGATCGTACACAGACACACACACACACAATTTTTGGGGTCATCAAATGTCCTAATTGCTCTATTATATATCCATCACTAAAATAAAGCAAACGAATTTCCTCACATCACAATTTTATTTCTTTCAATTTATTCTCCAAGTAATAATATGAACCACTGGATAGACTCATAGATTCAAATTCATAACAGATATATAAACTCTTGCAGAAAATATCCTTACCACATAGAAGCGTTTCTTTATTGTTCATTCTTTTTTTTTCCTTTTTTTTGTCAAATAAGTGTTATATCCACCCGTTTCATTACTAAAACTAACCCCTCATGCGACTACATAACAATTACCTCTCAAATGCACTCACTATTTTCATCCCCTTTACAGCTAGCATTCAATCTATTTACTCCCACAATTCTCAAATCTGTTATTTATTTAATGAACTAATATAAATGCCTTATTAATTACTAGCTTCAATTCTAATTTTTCAAGACATTTAAATATGGAATAATATAAAATATTGCCTGCATCCAAACTAATTTAAGTGAAGAGCTAAGATAGAATTCCATTAACGCAAGGGAGGGACTGCAGGCAATATATAGTATATAAAGTTATAAACAAACAAGACTTAGCTCCAGTTAAGCACAGAAACAAATTCTGAAGAACATAACTTTCTAGTTTTAGCTCTCATCTCGCAACAATACAAGACATGCACAGATCCTTACGTAAATGTAAAAATAAAATATCAGCTACTAATGACCCAAATGCAACCAAGTGTACCGAAAATGAGCATCCTCCAAAACTAAAAAGAAAACACTTAAGTCAACCAAATTTTAAACTATAGAAGTAAAGCACAATTTAACAGAAAATGGTTCCATTAATAGCCATCTATAATATTTGTTTGCCAAAATAGCAAAGAAGAGAGGATGAACTGGACAATATTCCAGTAGATTGTTATTGTTCAATCAATGTCTCAGAGCAAAAATATAACTACATGACTATTACATGACTTCTATTTTTTGGAACGACTTTGTTGTTTGCCCCGTTTTCCCCTCGGATTGGCTTTTTTGGAAAGAAGCTTTATGAGAACATCTTTCTTGCCATCAGTTTGAAGATTTGTGAAATAAACCCGGTCATTATTCCCTTGAGCATCTCGAGGTAGTTTAGATGGCCAACCATTTTTCTTGCGATTGAAAGGTTGATCCTAAGAAAACCAGAAGCAAATTATATTATAAATCATTACTTCCAATAACTTCTTCCATTTTGCATAGTTTTTTTTT
>JAJGRW010001043.1:0-203298 GCA_025461045.1 Carex parvula | reverse complement strand
ATTTTTTTATTTATACAGTACACAAAAAGAAAATACTGGTAGTGGGATCATTTTTTGTTTTGTTGAGTTAACGCCCAGCTGGCAGAACGTAAGCCACCAACTTTGCGGCGCTTTTAAATTGAGAAAAGTAGCACTGGCCAATTTCTCAGCTGCCACATGGTGGGGATAGATATCATAATCAGCAGTTTTCGGGGAAACTTTTCATTCAATATTAGTACTCTCGTACTCGTTACGCGGCTTGTAAGCGCTATTCAAAGTCGATGAATAGAGAGTTTAATATCCACTGAGTAGGTCCGATGGGCCTACTCGGTTTTTGGTTTAATCACCGTTGATTTGTTTTAAGATTCGTACGGAATGTTTGATGGTTTATCACCGTTATTTGTTTTAAAATTCGTGCAGAATGCTTTAAACTTCGTGGTCTGTTTTAATTTTTGTGCGCAAATCTTGAATTAGATCGGACGGTCATCATGCTCGTTGAACCTAAAAGTAGGTTCGATGGGCATCGGACCTACTCCGTTCTCTTTAATATCACTGTTCAGAGTAGAACTAGGGTGTTCTTAAGCTCACCAGTCTGTTTATGATACTTCACGAGTAATGCATTTAAATATCAAATTTATATATTTTCGAACTATTTATTATAAAGTTAAGCTGTCAAAAAAAGATAGTTTATAAGTTAATTTTAATGTGTTCATTTTTTATTTTTTTTTACCGCTTGACTTTATAATAAATTATTTGAAAATTTAAAAACTTGACATGTAAACTCATCACTCGTGATGTAGATCGGTTCAACGTTTTAAATTTGCATTGCTTGAACCAATTCATAGAATTTTGAGTTAAGCCTCCAAAGAGACTTGGTGAGCTTAAACACCCTAGTTCTCCACTATTGAATTCATATCACCCAAGATAATGAATTTGTTACACCGGACCGTCTAATTAGAATCTGCACGAATATTAAGACTTGAACTAAACAAAATAATATGTTAATCCGACGGTCCGGATCTAAACAGAAATAATGTTCCTCAGATATATGGACTCGAAAGTTTCAGTCGGTTAATGGATGAATCAGTCTGACTCCGATTTTTTTAATTCATAATATAAAAATTTAATACACTTAAATACATCTATTTTGTTCAATATTTTTCTTCTTTAGCTAAAATATATCTATTTTATTTAGTAAGCATAATTAAATTATATGTTTATAATAATGTTCTTTATTTAGTTATTTTTTTAGCATGAGATGGAAGTTAAACCGTTCACTTCTAATGCGGAATTCCTAGTGCAGTTATCATGTATTTTCTGAAATAATACACTTAAAGACGAGGATCAAATATTATTATATGCTTCTGAACCATTCATTTTAATTATAACTTTTATCATTCAACATTTTGGTTGCCGCCAACAATAAATTTCTGACCCTTCCCATCAATGATCGACTCAAACTTGTATTTGGTTAACTGAAACATACCAAATCTGTACAAAATCCGTTTTGTCCTTACCTAAATTTCGTTTTGTACCAACGTGAAAGCTGAAATTTGCCAAACTGGAGACAGAGGCGGAACATAAAATTTAGATAGAAGAGCTGAAATATGAATTGTAAAAATATATAACGCAGCGAGTAAAATTTGAATTCTAATTACTAGACTACAAAAACTTATAAGAAAAAAATTAAATTAAATTTCAACATACATAATTAAAAAATTTAAAACTATAAAAACGTGACTAAGCATCCTTTGACTTGCACTAAGATATGGCCAGAGATATTCCGACCTAAAACATCTAAAATATGATGAAATACCCAATCCAAGCATAGCTTTTTATTTATAAAAAATATTTGAAAATAATATAGGATAATACATGGATTGTTTTGTATTTTGATTTTATAGAAGGAACCAAATTTTATTTTCTGTGGCATGAGCTGGGTGTCACGCTAGATCTCAAATGAACCCAATTTTTTTCGTGCTTCCTTTAGAATTACCTAAAGGATAAAAAAAAATTGGTTTCTACTATGAATCAAAATCTATTATCGCTATTATTTTATAAAATTTCTATAAATAAAAAAATCTGCAATCCAAGTGCAATTTGGATATACTGTCTTTTGGTTCCTGCCTAATACTGAAAACTTAGCAGGGAAGGAGTCCTGCCTCGTTTCCTTAAAAAAATGAAATAGATGGATCCGATGATACGAAAGTTACGATTTCTATTAGCTTCTCAAAAGTTATTAAAGTAAATGCAATAAAAGAACAAAGAAAGTTGATCGTGTGTGCACTTTTTTTATAACATTTATTATTAGCATTAGAAGTGACAGATAACAGAACAGACTCACCGAATTTGCTCGATTTGATTTGAATTTGAACTAATTATATTTTCCGAAAGTAAAACTGATTCGAATCTGGTATAAAATAATCCTAAATTACACCTTAGCCCAAATCTGAACAATTAAAAATTCTACCGTTCCCCTATTCTCTAGAAGTACTACAAATGTACTATTTAGTAGAGTTAAGTGGAACAGACCGTTCTTTTAATCCGGCACAAATCTTAAAGAGAACTCCTACAGTTTAAAATAGACACCGGATTGAGTTTGACTCGGCTGAGAGTAAATATGGACGGTAAAACATAAAGTTGTGCCCCACTCTCCCCAAAAATGATTTGAAATCTAATCAAATTAAGTTCATAAATACAATATACATTGACCTATAAACAATATAGATTAACTCATTAACCATAGGTACACGGATCGATGATAAAAATAATAATAAAAAATTTGAGAAAATTGTAGCCCTTTTAAATGATTTTCTGATACTTTACAAGATATCAATATTAATACTGATAATTAGTGGATATATAATAAGCAAAAATTTCACCAAAACTGAGTCGTCAAGTCGCCACCAGGCACAGTACATTGAAAGACCGTGCTGACTCGGTGCTGCGTGGGATGCGATGTCGACTCGGCCCAGCGTAGGCACACAGAAAAGTAAAGGCCTTAAATTTGTCCAACTGCCTTAATGGCATTATTAAATTGTTTTGAGAACTGGTCGTTTTTTACACATCAGATTGACACCTTCCTGCATCAGCCATGGGACCCATTAACCTGACGAAGATTTTCTGGGTAGGTTATTTGATACGAGGCCCATTCTGTGGCAAGTACATTTGAGGCCATTTCTGTGTGGTTCATTGTGTGATGGATGATCTAGAATATGGATGGATGAATATACTAGTCGCCATTACAATAAAGAAAGGGATGATTTATGTCAAATCACTTGATCAATAAATTTTGGAGCATTTGAAAGAAGTGATTTTCTACTTATTTAATAAATAATAAACAAATTCTAAAAAAAAAGTAAAATTTGGTCTCCAAATACATTTTCATACGGATATTATATTATTTGTAACGGTTAAGTTGACTGTTTAAACTTTGAAAAGAGAAATACAAATTCATAGCGCATGTTGATCATTAATATGCATATTATCGTAGTCTCACTTTATATTAGTGAATAAAAATATTGATAATGTTATTTTGACTTTATAAAACACATGAATACTAAAGTTAAAATAAAGAGACATATAACTCTTTCATTAAGTGATTTTCTATCTATCTTAAAATATAGTAAAAAAATTAAAAAAAATATAAAATTTAGTCTGCAAGTACATATTAATGTGGAGATCACGTTGAATGGTTCGGATCGACCATTAGAATTTTTAAAATGAAAATATAGCTCCGTAGTACGGACTAATCCGTGCTATGCATAGTACCATAAACTCACTCTAACTCTTATCTTACATTGCATGAAGTGAAATAGTGATTTTTACCTGGTACAAAAAAGAAGTGGGATGTATTTATGTCTGGTAAAATATTTTTCTTTTCCAAAATTCACACAACTATTCCAATTTTAAACAAATTCATAGCATTATGTTTCGAATTATCCATGCTGCCACAAAGTTGTCGCTATAGATGGAGTTGAAATTTGATTGGAATAATTTAATGACTTGTTTACAATCGTCCTGAGAAATTTTGTCCGAGCTCGTCCAACAATGTATAAAATTTAATTTATTCATAATGTGAACTAAATATAAATTTAAATTTGCATATAATTTATACTTTTTGGTTTGTTGCGTACTGAAATGTATGGGGATAAAATTTGCCAATGATCTAAATTTTATCTCTTATTCATAGGCGCAGTGAATTATTTTGAACCAATATTTAATATATGTTTAATTCTTTTTTTTTTAAAGGATAGAAAGATTAATAGTCTGATCCACTTCGACATAATTTTTTTTCCTATAGCAGGACACATGGGATGTCCCCAATCAAATTGCAATATTTCGCTTTCTATGGATGGTAACTTGTAGACATTGCTAATAACATAAAACAAGGTGATCAAGAATTAAGGAACAATTCTTAAGCACCTAATCAGTGGTCTTTGGTCATGGTCCACGGCAAGGTCATAAAAATACTCCAAAAAAAGTTAAACTGAATATATGCACCGCACATGTTAACTGTATAAGAGACCTAATTAATAATCTATTTTGACTGTATAATTAAGTTGTTGAAATGTCATACAGGTAGATAAGGATTGTCATAATTTATTAGTACGTGATATTATATGTTGCAAAGATAAGCGCGTAGAAATGCAACTGCCGGTGTTGAGTAATTCTTTCATTAATGTAATTAGATATCATACTGTTGGAAAGAAGAATTAACATTTAGTCTAGTGGTAAAGACCCTCTTTTCATTAATGTAATTAAGATGAGAAATTTTGTTGTTGTTAATAACATAAATTTGAAAAAGATGTTGGATATGGCTTGATCTCCAATTCTCTCATTTAAAAATATTGTTGGACAGATTCTAACTATGCTAGTTTGATGAAGCATTCACGTTTTACCAAAATATATATTATATTCATGCAAGAACCAGTGTGGAATATAGTGACCGAAGACAATGTTCTATGTGTAAATGGTTGTGAATTCAAAATTCAGAATGCGCAATAGCTGAAGCTTGTACAATAATAAAACATTTTTTAATTAAGACTAGTAAGTTGTTTAATTTTTGAAAAAAAAAATATATAAAAGGAAGCTGATATGAGTACCCGCACTCCAGTACCCGCATTGTATCCTCACCTTAACTGTCATATTTCTGACGATCTGTGAGGAATTTTACGAATCTAAAACCACGAACATCTTCTACGTAATTTTCTCTTTCAAATGAGATCCATGATGACGTACTTTCGGGCTCATCGTCACGCAAGTATTTTTTTACATATGATACTGACTTACATCTGAAAATATTAATATCAAGTATTGTAAGTATTTATACTTATAAGGTCAATTATTTTTGTTAGAAGAAGGTTGACGTGGAGACTATTAGGGAATGTTGATGGGGGATACGGGGTCTCTACTACTTCATTAGAGGAAGGTTGACACGGGAACAATTAGGGGACTAGAAAAATAGATGATCAAATCAAGTTACGCATGCAAGTATTTATATCTTATTTTGCAAGTATTAATATTTTATGCTCCAAGTATTTATAACTATGAATGTTGACATGAAGACGAGTGTGGGGACTGGGAAATGGGGACCATATAATTAGTGGGGACCATAGTACAACCTTCCTCTAATTAGTGGGAACGTAGTACAACCTTCCTCTATTGTTGCTGCGGGTACAATGCGGGTACTGGAGTGGGGGGATTGAAATAATTATTCATAAAATAATTAATTTCACAATATAACTTCTGTTTTTCAAATAAATTCCAGAATGAATTTGTAAACAAACAAATCTAATCAGACTACCAGTGGGACTTTTTGAAGGTAAGCAACCTCAAAGTTAAAACTTTTTAACCAGCTAGTAGCAATAATATAAGGTTTAGTCACACCAAAAAAAGGCAAGATATGGTTATGCAGTGTCAAACCTCAAAGTTTAGAATAATTTTATTTACTTTTCAATCTGGATAAAATCTACTGCCACATAGTGTGACAGTTTTAGGTGCCATTGAACAAACAAGAACATGTAATACAAGGCCCATTCTTTTTGTAAATCAAACTGTTGTCATAAAAGTTAAAGGACCCACATCTTTCTAAACCAACTTTCAATCCTGATGAGATGATTATGACTGTGCAACTATTCATTCCTTTGAAAAGCAACCACCCAATTTCTAGGTTGGTTCCTCCTATAAAAGAGGCACCACAAGATAATTGTTTGGCACCACAGTTAGCAAAACTCTCTCAAATTTAAACCTGAAATTCCTCTAGGAAGAGGTTTTATATAAGTTCCATTGCTAGAATGAAGAAGTATAGCCATGGCCAAGTGATCGGGATCCCCGTTGGTTCTTCAAGGACTTATGCCGAAGAGGAGTTGTTGGGTGACCTGTCTTGTGATGGTGTACCAGTTTGTACCATGAAGGATAGAGAGTCTTGTGCATCTGGCTCAAAGCAGAGCAAGGATTCTGTTGTTGGCCTGATGAGTCGATTTAGCAAAAAGGCTCACGGGATACGCGAGCATGGTAATAATCTATACTAATTTTTGTTTTGAAAATTTTCATTTTCTCTTCTCTTTAAGTTAATATGGATCATTTAGCTAATTTCAATGTTTCTCTTTTAATCTTTGCAGTGAGTCTTGGTCCAAAGTTTTCGGAAATGGTCAAAGGAAAGTTGACCCTAGGTAAAAGAATTCTTCAAGCTGGAGGTATTGAAAGAGTATTCAGACAATCTTTTACTGTTGAAACTGGTGAGGAATTGTTAAAGGCCTCCCAGTGTTACCTCTCTACATCGGCTGGTCCTATTGCTGGAATTCTTTTCATTTCGACCAAAAAGATCGCTTTCCGTAGTGACAGATCACTCTCCCTCAGTTCTCCCAAAGGAGAAGTTGCAAAGGTACCATACAAGGTTTTGATTCCTCTAGAGAAGGTCAAAGAGGCGACTGAAAGCGAGAACATGAACAAACCAGATCAGAAATATGTGCACATAGTAACTGTTGATGACTTTGAATTCTGGTTTATGGGGTTTGTTAATTATCAGAGATCTTTTAAGTATCTAAAACAGGCCATCTCTGAGGTATAATAGCATTCTTTTAGTATAGGTAGGGTCTGTCTTTTTTATTTAGGCAAGGAGGAAAATATGTGCGCAATATCTTGTTGCAAGTGCTGGAAATTGCTCTGTATTTTACTATTAGAGCAAGTTCGTATAGAATCGGATATTGTGATTATTGGCTTTTGTTCTGTGTATTAATTATGGTGGCTAATTTGAATTTAATACTAGTTTTGGTAAATTAAAACAAAATGATTGATATCTAATTTGTGCATATGCTAACCTCCACAATTTTTGAAAGAAGTATTAACAGCAATCAAAAGCTCCTGCCAATTTTAGAAAAAAGAAAAGAAAAAACACTTATGGACTTTTAATTCTTAACCATAGTTAGAAAATTAGTGACTAAAAGTCACAATTTATTCTTATCAGTTCATATCAAATTTGCATATGCAAGTTAATATTTAATTTTTAAATGTTACATGGGGCAAAAGAATGCTTTAGGAATATAAATAAACCAGGAGAAGTCATTTAGTTAAACTAATTAATCATGCAAATTACTTGTAAATAACCTTGACTTCAGATGTTATTCTTCTTTACTATACTGTAACTGATAATTATCTAAATATATGTTTCACTTGAAAAACGTTGCCAATATATATGTCGAACGAAAAAAGTTATATTTACTGGATTAATTGAATATATATGGCCTCAGAGCTTAAGATTCTGCTGTATGTGTTATAAAAACTGACTACCAAATAATTTTTTTTTTAGCTTGTTCTTTCAATAACAATGAAACAGACTTAAATCGGATAAGTAATACTAGTAAATACACTAATAATAATTATCTTCCATTGGAATTGAAGTTGTTACATGAACCAGGTAGAATCTATTGTAACATTCAGGAGACTGAAGATTTATTAACGCGCAGTAATAATTACTCAGATGGAACTGTCATGGAAGAGGCCTTCATCAGAGACAATGTATGCTTTGTGGACAGAGGCAGAGCACGGAATGGTATAGGGTGAGACAAAATTTTCAGAGTACGCCATAATTGTATAATTATTTCAAACACAAACATGTTTTTTGTAACATTATAAAAGAAGAATATGTTGAATTTTTTTTTTTTTTGAGCCATGGGTAGGCAAGTGCCTCCCCTTGAGCCCATGTGGGGTAAGTAAAGATTTTAACAGAGTAGTTTTGGCTTTTGGCTTCATGTACCGCACAAATAATATGCAGCGCTGTTATGATTCTATAATACGTGCGCTGCATGAAGTCAAAACTGCTCTGTTAAAACTATGGATGATGCCTTCTGTTTCCATGGAAGAAGTGTTGTCCAGATTAACAAGGATTCTGCAAGAATGATCAGCATCAATCCAGAATTTTACTGGATTGGTCCAGATGGTCAGGTAAGATTAGCAAAAACTATGGATCAGCACCTAATTAAGGAAAGCTCCTCACTAATGCACCTCAAAAGTAAATAAATGACATGAGCAGAACACATATTTTAGTGGACGTTGAAGAAGTAGAAATGGAGCAACAAGGAACTAACAGCAGGAGATGCCAATACCAGAATGTATGCACATACCAAAATAAAGATCCGATAAAGGAGCTAGCAGTTGCTGGGTTGTGAAATAAAGGACATGAATTGTCAGAATTGTCAATAATAGTAATTAAAGGTCCTCTTGACTTTGGAGGAATCATGTACTTCACTAATTTTCTCCATCATTTAAATTGATTAACCTAGAATTAAGCAATTACATGAATATTAGCAGGATAATTATAACAACAATCATAATTTCTATAGAATTTTTAGCTCACTTCCATAGAAAACTTGGCGATCATATATATTAGAAATATTTAATAAAGTTATAATATAACAAACTATTAGTTGATCTTAATGGCCAAGACAATATCCTTCATATAGGAAGTTACATGTTCGAAATCCAACTGACGGTTTTTTGTTGATATTTAAAATTGAATGGCTCGAGCGCATCTTTATCTCAAAAAAAAAAAAAAAAAACTATTAGCTAATCAGATTATCCAAAATTCAATATTAAAAATGTTAGGCTGCCATAAAGATTCAAATCCATTTATGAAAAACCCACCATAACCCAAAGCTCAACATATCCTTTTTTGTACTTTCCTGCTTGTGCTGATCAAATTTCTTCCCAATTACTGATATCAGGATTCACCTCCTAGATAACTGTTTCAGTGGTGTCCAAACTCTAATAATCCCTGATCTTATTCTCCTTTACTAGTTTGGTTTTCATTCAAAACAGAACCGACTAATAAAGTAACAGAAATGTGTGTGTGTGTGTGTGTGTTTTCTGTTTTACCGGGTAGTATTCAAAATGTCAGAAGAATATTATGCCAAGTTTGGAGTATTAACAAAAGTTAATCACTGAACTTTCATGAACTTAATGAAGAATTCCTTTGGGAGAGGTGCTGACATGGTGCAGCGTGGGCACTAAGAAAACAGAGGGGGCAACACTCAGCAAACAGACTTTATGAGGTAATGGTTACCAATTGAATTCTTACAAAGAGGGTAGCTTTAATTTACATGTCAGATTGATTTGTTTTTGCATCAGCCGCTTGGTCCCACAGCTAAATTGTTATCTTAAAAAGGAAGGTCGGTCTTTATCCATGTCATAACCCTAAATAAAGCAGGATGATCTGTTTTCAGAAAGTCTTTTTTTTTCAAGTATTTTTTTTTTTTTTAAAAAGGCATAAGCCCGTTCCATTTAACATGAAACCATAATTACAGAGTTACTGTTCATCAGCGAATTCTTCAAGTATTATTCAAATTTATCATAAAATATAAAAAATTCAAATTATTTGCATTATTATTGGTTGGTCAAAAAAGGACAGAACTGCCACCTAACTATGTAAAACATATAAATCTTGCATTATACTTTTATCAAATGATGAATGTAGCCGACTTATGGTTGTGCTAAAACATAATATGCTCTTTATGAATCATACTTTTAATTCATACTTTATATTCTGGTGACATACGTGATGACTGTAACTGCACTTCATTATTAAGAAATTGAAATAAAGCATTTATAAATCCCTTCATTCCTCGTCCTATATAGGAGGCCCATTGCAACCAATTTAGAGCAAGTACCATCAACAACAAATTAAACTGAGATACATCTCCCAGAGGAGAAAGGAGCTTTTATTGCAAATATGGAGAACTTTGTCACTCTAGGGCAAGTAATTGGGATACCAGCGGGTTCGCCTAAGACATATGCAAAAGAGGATTTTCCAAGTGTTTCGCGTTCAGAAGGTGAATTAGTTTCTTCAATCAAAGAAAAAAAGCGGCCGGGCTTTACTTGGATAAGAAAATTTCTGAGGAGTTCAGAGAATCTCTCTACTGGACTTGAACATGGTAAGGAACTTATCTCATTTTTCAAACTACTTCTGATTTTGAGCATTTTTTTTAATATAATCAAGTCAAATAAAAATTTCTCCATCTAATTCAAGAACTATTTTTTGGTTACTTGCAGAAGCCTTGGAACAAAATTCATCTCAAACTGGTAAAAGGAATCTGAGCCTTGGGAAAAGATTTATTCAAGCTCACAGTGGTGTTGAAAGATTATTTAGAAAATCGTTCTCTATAGATCAAGATGAGAGATTGTTAAAGGGCCATCATTGCTGTCTCTACACAACAGCTGGACCTATGAGAGGAGTACTTTTCATGTCTACCAAAAGGATTGCCTTTTGTAGTGATAAGCCACTTTTAATTACTTCACCAAAAGGAGAAATTGTTAAAGTACCTTATAAGGTACTGATTCCACTTTCAAAGGTAAAAGAAGCCACACCGAGCAAGAATGTCGACAAGCTGGAAGAGAATTATCTGCGCATAGTAACGATAGATAAGTTTGAGTTTTGGTTCTCGGGCTTTGTTAAGCAAACAAGATCATTTGAGAGCTTACAACAAGCTCTCTCTGACTTCTGATAACATTGCCCGATTTCTTGTTTTTCTTTTTGCTTTCGGAAGAGGATTTTCCTGTTGTGTAAATACTATTCAGTCTTTAGTAATTAATTTAATTTTAAAATGGTTTTATTAATTGACGAGTTCCTTTTTTCCTTTAAAATTAGTTCAAAAAAAGGTCCAAATTTTTGGCCTGACAGGTAAATTATTGATGGTAACTTTCTATGTTTAGCATTTCTATGATGGACCTTCATAGTTCTCTAGAGCATTATCAGCATAAGTGTGATTTTAGGCTAGTTTTCAGAAATCCTAGAATCTTGTTAGTAATGAAATTTGTATTTCAGTATTGTTTAGGTGTTACAAGAACAGGGTACTGTTGAAATTGTTAGAGATTTTGTACCAGCAATTGTCTTCTCTTAGACAGTATCACAAACAACTGTTGTGCAGCAGCAAAACAGTCCCGTACCAGTACTGGTACAGGCAGAAATCAGCACCAGTTTTTCAACAAGAAAATTGATTAAAAACAACCATAAGCAAACACACAAATTCTGAAACAGAAACACTTTTAATTGATGACCATCAAGGTCTTTATACTTACAACTGTACACACACATCTTCATCTTGTACAAATTGCAAGAGGGAGAGATTAAACCAAATAAGCTAAACAAAGAGAGGTCAATAGAAGCTTGTACCAGCCATCAATACCAACCAACGTACCCTCTCTCTTTTATTTTTTTTTTAAAAAAAGGCTACTGCCCATTCCATTGCTGAAATTTTAAATACAATCATCAGTCATCCAGCAAAGCTGGTCAAAAAGCCTCTATATGAGGTGAACACAGAAGCAACAGTGTAAACCGCACATCAAACATAGAAACCAAGACTTAGAAATACCCTCTCTCTTTTATTTAACTCTCTACTCTCTTTTACCAAGATGGACACACAGCTTAGAATGGGCTGAGCTTTTTGGAACACGCTGTAATCCTGGAACATACGGTAGAAAATATCAAACAGCTCTAATATTCCTCTTTTACAAACTAAACCTTAGACTTAACAAAAATGTTGATGCTGCCCTCTCTCTACTGAAATGAGGAGGGACCCAACAGCAATTCATGGTATAACATAGTTCGGATCAAATAACTCTTAAGGGCTTATTGGGTCGGGTCTGACTGCATTTGACTCTCTTTTGACTCGGGTCAGCTCTTTTGTTTTCTCCAACTTTCTCACGTATAGGGTTGATCAGGGACGGATCTCTGATTTCCGACAGGCTAGGGCAAGAAAATAACTATGCAGGGTCCGGTAGTTAATCGGCTACTAAATAAAAATAATCAATATGACAAAATCTTTTTTTTTTTTCAAATTTAAGCATGACATACAAATAAGACGTTCGGTAATAATATCCATGTAACTGTGTGTTAACTTCTAAATATAAAATATAATTATTTTTATATATATATAGAGTTGAGCTACGGTGCTTCGCGAAGTAAAGCGAGTATTTTACTTCACACTCATATGTTGCGATTTCAAAGTTCAAAATGTCGATCCGAACCGTTCAAATTGATCTCCATATTAAATTGTGCATGGGGACCAAATTTTACATTTTTTGGATTTTTTTACTATTTCTTTAGAATTTTTGAAAATTGTTATTTTTTGATGGTCCAGGATTTTTTGAAAAACAGCGATTTTAAAAAATTCTAAAGAAATAGTAAATAATTTCCAAAAAATATAAAATTGATCTCCAAGCACAATTTAATATGGAGATCAACTTGAACGGTTCGGATTGACGTTTTGAAGTTTCTTTTACTTCGCGAAGTACCGTAGCCCAACTCTCTCTATATATATATAATAAATAATAAATAAATAAAATGAAAAAGAAAGAAAAAAATGTAAAACAACTTAGCAAACTTAGTAGATGAAATGAAATGGAGACATCCAGAATTTGGGAACCGGTGAAGAAGAAATAGCAAAAGAAAAAAAAAAGATGTTTTCAGTGAAGAAGAAATAGCAAAAGATAAAAAAAAAAATTACAGATTCACGAAAATAAATCTGCTGTGATTCTCGGGGGATCACAGGACCCTGCGATCCGATCTCAACTGTTGATCTTTCTCGAGATGCGTGCATGAAAATTTACTTTCCGAGAACATTTTCGAGATCCGCGCACGGAAAAGTTTGAACCGTTGATCTCGGAATTTCAGAATCCTGCGATCCCTCTCGGAATCGCAGCAGATTCGGACTCCAGATTCACACCTGTTGCGCACCCTTTCCTTTCCGACATTTTCATTAATATCCAAAGTTAAATATAAATTAATAAATATACCCAGTTCAGCTGGGTTTTGATAAAAAT
The DNA here is from genome assembly GCA_025461045.1 of Carex parvula. Taxonomy (NCBI): domain Eukaryota; kingdom Viridiplantae; phylum Streptophyta; class Magnoliopsida; order Poales; family Cyperaceae; genus Carex; species Carex parvula. The sequence continues at coordinate 190,002 of JAJGRW010001043.1, read as the reverse complement.
ATTCATACTGATCATTAAATGACCGGTACCAATTTTAATCCATTACCGGCCATTTAATGGCGGCACCCATTTTTGGTCATTACCGGCTATTTAATGGCCGACACGGACATTTATATATATGTGTGGAGGGTTAGCCGTTTTTCTTAAAATTCATTCTATCAAATTTCACACTATGTCTTCTCGGTTGAGCTTTTTCTCCCAGATTTCTCTATCTCTTCCCAGATTTGCAAGTAAGTTCCTCTAATTTTTTAAAAATTCATTTTTAGTGCAAAATAATCGTAAAATGTTACGATTTGTTAGTAATGGATCAAAATTAGAATAATTTAGTTGTAATTAGTGTTAAATCCGTTGTAGTTAGTTTTAATTATTTAATTTAGTATAATTTAGAGTAATTAGCTAAATTTAAATTAATGTAGCGTAATTTATTGTTATTTAGTATAATTAGCATAGTTGAGCATATTTTAGCGTATTTTAGCATTTTTTATCATAATTATAATTAAGTCTAATTTAGTGCAATTTAGCATAATTAGAATAATTAGCCCATTTTAGCATAATTAGCCTATTTTAGCAAGTTGTAACCTATTTTAGCCGACATTTTTTATTAATATCCAAAGTTAATTACAAATTAATAAATATACTCAGAAGTTCTTGATTTTTCGAAAAATGTCCAAACTGGCCAAATTCTGGCCGGTTTCCTCTTCCCCAGAAGCCGGCCAGAATCTGGCCAGTTTCCTCAATTTTTTTTTACACACAAATATTTTCTTCTTGTACATGATCTGTTTTGTGATTATGGAGTGTAATTTTATTTTGTCATTATATTGTATATTATTTTCTTGACTATTTTTCTGGGTACTTGTTTCACTCACACCGACTCAATTTATTTTGAGATGCGTCAATTGGTGTGCATTTAATCTTTGTCTGACAAAATTGTCTCTCCACCGTGGCATTGAAGTTGTAGAAGGTGGATAGTTGGAAGTGGATGAAACATTGAAGCTTGTGTTGAAGTTGGTTCCTTACCCCAAATGATAATTTTATTGTAATATTTTTTGGTGTGTTTGAAAAACTTTAAAGCACTTATTCTGTTGTTTAAAGCTCTTATTCAATTTTTTTAATATTTTTTATTTAGATTTTATGTTGTACAACAGTGTGGTTGTATTTTTTAATATTTTTTTGTTCTTCTCTCCTTATTTTTCATGACACACCTTCTAGAAGTTCTTTGTTCTTCTCTCCTTTTGTTTTTCATGACACAAACTGGAAATAAAGTTTCGCTGACCTCAGACCCGCAAATGGGAAGGGTCCTCGCATCTCTGATCCAAACAACTTGTCAAGGTAGGTCACAAAGAGATGACCCAGTCCGAGGAGAAGATCTCTATGCTTTTATTAGGAATCTTACGTGTCAATGGAATCTGTTAGGCTCGTGGCTGATGCATTAATAGACCAACCTGATGTGTAAATCCACTACTTTACACAAGATTTTATTAATCTTGCTCTGTTCTTTCTGTCCATTGGAAAATGGATCTCCATCTGTGCACCGTGCACATGCAGTGCCTAGTCAGCCTGTTATTTTTGCCTGATTATAAATTTAGGGGGAATTTCATACTTCCCCTTTAAAAGTTTCAATATTACATATTTCTCCCTCTAAAATCAGTAATTACAAATTTCCCACTTAAAATTATTAAAACTCACATATTTATCCAATTCATCATATTTAACATTAACTTTATATTAATTCCCATTTTACCCTTCTTGATTTTTGTCTTCTTCTTCTCCTCCCCGTCACGCTTCTTTCTCTAACAGTGCGCCTCCCTCTCGTCTCTCGTCTCTCGTCTCTCTATCTCACTATTTCCCTTACTGTTTCTCAAGTGAAGGTCCAGTTTCTCTCTCTAATTAAATTGACTGAAATTGTATCGGATGAAATTGTTTGCTTTTCTACTTTTAGGCAACGACAATCAAATGACAAATGGATAAATCTCAAAGTTCAAGTAAATGTTTATATATTTACTTTGAAGTTTTAAATAGCTGAGGAGATTGATAATCTTCAATTTCTTTGCACAAAAGTGTTACTGGAACTTTCTTTTTAACAGAATAATTGCGGTACCAGTCATGTGCAGCACCAGTGTAGAGCACACTGAACCTCAAGTAGTTATAAGCATAATTACATATGTCAAATAGTAACATCGATTAATTCGAAGGAAGTACAGAAGATGCAATACAAGGATGTACCTGAGCTTTATTTTTCTTTAGAATCAATGCAGCAGAATAAACTGCATTTGCATTTAGCTCATATGCTTAATTACCTTACCTTTTTATGGTATAGTGATTAATTTTTTTTTTAAAAAAGGCATAAAGCCCGTTTCATATTATGAAACCTGAGTTCAAACTACATCAAAAGTAAAGAAAACCAACATTTTATCGCTGTCTACACAAAAGCAGCAACATAGTATATCTAGAGCAACTTAGAGTTAGTAGGAATTCTAAAACCGAAAGCATAGACTGTCTAAACCACATCAGAGACTATGATTCACAAGCAACTAAGGACATTAGGCAGAAGAGTCCGACTCCTCAGAGATCCATTGCAGCAGCTGAGCATCTTCTGGCGAAGCAACCTGGAGAGGCACCATGTCCAGATCCTGTGGCATCCACTGATTGGCAGCTATCTGTACCGGTTCAGCCATTTTACCTGTCCAATGAGTGACAAGAGAGACAATAGTGAGAATCGTATGACGACCCGATTGAACTATAGAATTATTAAAGCACCTGTCATTACGAGTGATCCAAATACCCCATATCACAGCACTAATCACAACAAGGAAAGCCGTTTTGTGAATTTTGGGTAATGTCAAAGCAAAATTTATCACATCATGAATGGAGTGCCAATGGGGGTAGAGGTCCTGACAGTGGCCCATGTAAAACCATATATGTTTAGAAAAGAAGCATTGAAAGAACAAGTGATCAGTATCTTCAGGATGATGACAAAATGAACACGATACATCTCCTGGCCAACCTTTCTTACACATGTTAGTTTTAGTTAAGATTTTATTTCGGTGCATCAACCACATGAAAGCACGAATTTTTGGGGGTATAGGAAGTTTCCACCATAACAGTGGGTGTAATGCATGTATGCCCCTAAAATTTAGAAATAGATATAAAGAGTGGACAGAATAAAGGCCAGAGGGTTCCCATTGCCAGGTTAAATGATCCCTCTCCTGTGAAAACGGAAAGGTCTCCAAGATTTGGAGAAGGTGTTGCCATTCCAAGAGAAGGACACCGTGTAATGTACGCCGGAAGCTGACACCCCGACCCTGTGTATTAAAAACCTCTTGCACAGTGATATTCGGAGTAGTACAAATCTCATATAAATGTGGAAATTGAATGGATAGAGGGGAGTGGTGAAACCATTTATCATGCCAAAATTGGACTGTCCCTTGCAACCCAGGAGTGTAAGTAATACCAATATTGCAAATGGGAGATAAGTGACTAACTGCTTTCCAAAAAGGAGATTGAAGATCAAGTTGAAGGTTAGCTTGTAAACACAATTTTCATAAATTAGTGTAATGGGAATCCTGAAATCTCCACCACCATTTGAGTAACAAAGCACAATTCATTTGATCAAGGTCTAAAATGCCCATGCCCCCCAGGTGCTTAGCAATACAGATATTATTCCAATTAACAAGTGAATATTTTTTTTGAGTGCTAGTACCTTGCCATAAGAAAAGTCTTCTAACCTTATCAATTTCTCGCAGAACTTTTTTTGGAATCCGATAGAGGGAAAGAGTATAGAGAGGTACAGCAGTTAATACATAATTAAGTAACGTAATCCTGCCACCCAGAGATAATGTTTGATTTTTCCATCCTTGTAGTTTAGATCTTACTTTATCTATTAAGAAGCCCCAATCTCTAATACGAAGGGGTTTAGGGGATAAAGGTACTCCCAAATATTTGAAAGGGAAGGATGATAATTGACATCGGAACAAGTCAGCCAAGAATTGTGCCTCTTCTGATGTCAAATTGACAGGAAAAAGGCAGTTTTATCTAAATTCATTTTAATTCCGGAAATACCTTCAAAGAACCGCATAATCCACCATACAATCTCTACATTTCGGGGGTCAGCTTTAAGAAATAGGATTGTATCATCAGCATAGTGACAATTTGTCACTGAATGTTGATGATCACAAGGAGGCCCTAGCCCGTGTATGTGCCCTTGTGCTCTGCCTTTGTAGAAGAGATGGCAGAGTGAATCAGCGGCTAAGTTAAACAGATAGGGCGACAGGGGGTCCCCCTGGCGTACCCCTCGGCGACAAAAGAAATATGGGGTGAGATCCCCGTTGATATTAATACAAGATTGAGAACTATGCAGCCAAGAGGTAAGCCAGGATATCCAAATCGGGTCAAATCCCCTATTTTTCATAGTCATAAGTAAATAATCCCAATTGATTTTATCGTATGCCTTTTCAAAGTCAATTTTGATTATCACTCCCTTTTCCTTAGTGGTGTGACAATGGTGAAGAATTTCATGGCTTAGAGCGACATTGTCAAGAATGTATCTCCTTTTGAGAAAAGCTGATTGGTGGGGACTAATGAGTCTTTGTAATATTGGTTCAAGTCTATTGGTCAGAATCTTAGACAGAATTTTAAAACTGCAGTTCACCAGGCTGATTGGGCGAAATTTTTGGATGAGTTGAGCATCTTTTGATTTAGGGATAAGACATATGATAGACTTGTTAAGAAATTGAAGCTCTATATTTCCAGAGTGAAAAGCCTGACATATGCGAATTAGATCAAATTTGATAGTGTCCCAAAACTGTTGATAAAATAGGAAGGTAAGGCCATCCGGACCAGGTGCCCCATGAGGGTCAGAAGAGAATATAGCATGGTGAATTTCCTCTTCTAAGAAGGGAGTAATGAGAAGATCATTTTCTACTCTGGACACTTTATCCTGAGCTTCCCAAAAGGATGGCTCAATAGTACCAAAGGTACCTCCAGGAGTTCCTAAAAGGTCTTTGTAAAAATTAAGAATGTGGGAATGAATATCTACAGCACTGTTGGTGAGAGTGTTGTTAATTTCTAATGAGAGAATTTTGTTTTTCCTATGTCTAGTGGTAGCTATCCTATGAAAATATTTAGTATTAAGATCGCCTTCTTGTAACCATTGCTGTTTAGATCTCAACTGCCAATACCTTTCTTCTTCTAAGTAAATCTCATCTAACTTGTTCTTAAGTTGTAACCACTGGTCCCTTTCAAAGGATGAGAAATTCCTCTCATCTCTAATATCTTCTAACTGTTGAATTTGATCAAGAATGGCTTTTTTGTGTCTTTTCTTTTCTCCATAATAATTCTTAGCCCAGCCTTTCATTTTTCGTCTAATCTTTTTGGTTTTATTATGCCAAGAGAGTCATATTCTAAAGTCTTGTAATGAAATTTCATTCCACCATTTGATTACTAGAGGAACAAAGTCGGGGTGTCTAAGCCATTCTGGATCAAATTTGAAAAGCTGAGGGGACTGAGAAATGGGAGCAGTAATGAGCAGAAGAGGAAAGTGGTCAGAACCATATGAGCTTAAAGATTGAACTGAGGCTTGTGGATATGAATCTAACCTATCAATACTAACTATAAATCTATCTAGCAGAGCTTTATTGCTGCCACTAACCCAAGTAAATTTTCTGTGAGGTAAAGGGAGCTCAATCAAGTGATGATCACTAATGAAATCATTAAATTTACCACTAAGTCTTACATCAAAATTGGTGCCAGATTTTTCATGCCTAGCCCTAATGGCATTAAAATCACCACAAATAATCCAAGGTTCCCGTCTACCTAGTCTGCTAGTCCTAATTTCTTGCCAGAAGGCAGATTTAAGAGTTCTATCAACTGGGGCATATACAATGGTAAGCATCCAGTTGCAATTCTCTTTTCTATCATAGAGAAATACATCAACAGAGTAAGTGTGAGAAATAAATCTACTGACTTGACAAGTATCACTATCACATCCAAACAGAATCCCTCCAGATCTACCATGAGATGGAAGGCTAAACCAATTATCAAATTTAGAAGAAATAGATTTCAAAATCCTATGAGAGAAATTCTCTTTTTTGGTTTCTTGAATAGCAATAATATCTACTTTATTGTCACTAATAATGTCCTTAAGAATACGTCTTTTACTAGGAGCATTCAAACCTCTAACATTCCAATTAAGTACTCTCATTGGATAACTAGCTGACCCGAATTATCTTGAGCTAAAGTTAATCTATGATCAACTCCAGATTGTTTTAGCACAGTAAAAGCTTGTAATATTAACCTATCGAACTCTGTTCTATCTAGATTTTTCAAAGCTTGAACTATCTGAACAGAGTCTAAGGGACCACAACCCAGAGTAATATGATATGCTCTATATAAATCATGTATTTCCTCTGTAGTCAGCCTAGAATAAGGAAAACTAGATAACAAAGAATTACTTTTACCAGAGCTTTGGAGACTGGAGCTAGCTTGAGCTCTATCAGTAGCTTTAGTAAGAGCATTTTGGTGTTCACCTCCTAATGCTTTGAGTCTGACACTCCTTCTGATAGGGATCTGGACGCCTGTGTTGGTGAGACGGCGGCGACGTTTGGGCAATCTCCTTTTGATGTTGTTGGATCAGCGGAGTAACCAACTGAGATATGAGTTGGGAGATGACCGCTACTGCATTGGGAGAAGGAGCAGGGGAAGTAGGATCCGAATCAGTTTTTTCGTTCAGTTCAGTGGTCCCAAAAGGTGGCAGTTCAGAGAGCCCCCGATTAGTGAAGGAGCGGAGGGGGTGGAGGTAGGAACAGGAGTGGCAGAGATCGGTTCTGGAGGTGGCGGAATGATATCTTCTACAACCTCAATTTCCTCAAACGGACCTATATTTTCACCATGGTATGGGGCATACGAAGACGGGTACCGGCCTGAGCCAATCCCATAGGTAGGGGGAAGCCAGGGCAACCATTTAGAGGTGTCCGCTGCACCGGCCACAGAGGAGGATGCCCCAGCGTGTGAAGCGGCGAGACCCGGACCATCGACACTACCATACTTAGGCATGTCTCTTCGTCAGAATCCGAGAGGGTGTCAGAGGGGGGTGCTACATTTTTGCCTTTATCAGGAAGGTTCGGTTGATCAGGCACCTGTTTGCCATTGGTAGACCCACCAGAGGTATCAGATATCACAATCCCTTTGTTTGGATTGGATTTGGAGCCTTGTTTTTTCTGGTTACCTTTGGAACCGGAACCAGAGGAATCATTATTGTGCCCCGGATTGGCATCATGAGAAGGATGACGTTTAACCCAAGCCCCGGGCCCCGAGTTACGCAAATGCTCTAACTCGAAGATCAGATCATGGCGTGAGAGATAGCCACCAGCATCCCGATGCATGACCCAGTGAGTGGCAGGAAGAAGCATCGGATCACACATTCCCAATCGGACGCGAGCAAAGCGGCGATCCCGTTTGAAGCGAGTGGCAGGGTCTAGTTCTAGAACTGTCGCACCAAAATCAGTGAAAATTTTCTCGAACTCTTCCCACTGCCAGAACTTGAGAGGCCATCCCCGGACACGCACCCATTGAGGAATCATCCGGAGGCCTTCCCCAAAGCAAGGATCCCACGGAGAGATTTTGAAATGTACATTATCTAGGAGGACATGGCCTCGGGATAGGGTGGAATCTAGCCATTGTGGAGAGGGAGCTTCAATCAGATAGCGGTGTTCATCAAATCGGCTGGCAACCCATTGAAAATGCTTCACCAGTTTGCTCAGCGCCGTTTCGATCTTGAAGGCACCCCACCCTTGGGTGTCAGTCAAGAAAAAACTACGCTGAAACGCTTGTTCTTCGAGGTCACTAGCTTCGGTGCAGTAGAGCGTGCGGATCGGAGCTTTCATGGATGCGGATGTCATTTGTCTGTGGTGAGGAGAGTGCACCGGAGGGAGAGGAAGGATCGGAGGTTGGGAAGAAGGGGGGAGATAGCGGGAGGATGATCGGACAGTGTTTTTGCGGGGACTCGGCGGATTAGTAGTCACCGATCGACAGGAGGTCGATCGATGCCCAAGCTTGTTGCATATGAAACATAAGGTAGCGTTGCGACAGTTCAAGGCGGTATGACCTTTATCAGCGCATTTGAAACACACTGGAGACGATGGAGAAGACGAAGCGCGCAGCTTCTTGAGTGTTGTTCTGACCAGTGCTCCGCGCGTGACCGTACTCATCAATGCAGCATCCTTTGGTTTCCAATGTGATGTGAGGTTTTGGCGCGTAGTCTCACTGTAGCGAGCAGGCTGGAGAAGAGATTGGCGAAATGATCCAGAATTCGGAAGCCCAGGGGGAAGCCCAGTCGCCATTGTTGGCCTAGCGGAAGAAAGTGGGGGAAATTCAATAAGAGAATCAGTATCCAGCCCAAAGAGAGGAGAAAACAAATTACGATCTGCCATCTTTATTTGATTATTTGTTTTTGCGTTGATTTTTTCTGATTTTTCTTTGATTTTTTTGGATTTTCTTTTTTACGATCAGAATCGCCTCATTTTCGCTTTTTTTTTCTCTCTTTTCACTTCGCTTTCGTTTTATAGTGATTAATTTTATGTCCATCCTTTTACCACTATGAATAGTACATTGAATTTTTTAATCTCTGTTGCTATTTTATTATAATTGCGAATTAATATTTTGATTTTGTTGCACATTAGGTGGACTTCAAATGGACCACATCGAGCCAAATACAATGAGAAGATGGGTGGCATGAATGCGCCCATTGCCAAACCAAAATGAAGCAAGAAGTTGAAGGATTGGTAGAACAAGTAACATAGATTATTGTACACAGTTGGCAGTGTGGAGAATATAGCTCGAAAACAATCTTGAATAGGATAAACCTGGGGGTGTAGCAATGACGCTGCAAATGGCGGTAAGAAACCTAAGCTTTGCATGGAAGCTACTGAAGGAGAACCCGCAGTTTGTATGTGTTCATGTATCATGTGCTCAGAAGCCTATGGAGCAAACACATATTTGATTGTTATTACCTACTGGAGCAACCACTTAGGCGAAGAGAAAGAGAAAGGAAAAAAAGAGAGGAAGGAAAGGGTATAATGGTCTACAAGTGAATTTTAGAGTCTTAAATATCATTACTTTAATGTTATTGGATATATTTGATATATATAGAGTTATATTGGACATATATGTGAGTTTTTATAATTTTAAGGGGGAAATACGTAATTATTAATTTTAGAGGGGGACATACGTAATTATTAATTTTAGAGGGGGAAATACGTAATATTGAATGAGGAGAATACATGAAATTCCCCCATAAATTTACAACATGGCTATAACCTGGGAAAACATTCATACATTATAATTCTGAACTGTCTTTGGCTTTAAAGGATATAAACAAGAGCACATAGTATTAGTACTTTTCTTTTCTGGATAACGGAATTATAATATTGCTTTATTTTTTCTTTTGATAGTATTTGCCGATAACATATATATTGATTAAAAATGATATTTACAAAGTCCTAGTAAATATAAAGTCTCTCCGCACACTAACTATATAATATTGCTTTACAAACAGAAAGTCAACAAAAAAATAAATATCATGATGATCGAGAGCTTACATTAGATATAATTTTATTTGTACAAACTTAGTCGTTAAATTTTATAAAAAAAGAAAAAATAATAATCCCTTGACTTGTTCTAAACGGACTAATTTAGTCCTTCCAACATGCTGACTCATGCATCTCTGATCTGCCACCTAAATTTACAGTTTACTATAGTGATATAAATCAAATCGAAATGATATCACCGAATACAATCCATTTTAATTAGATCTTTATTGTCATGTCGACAACAATAAAATTTTCTCCAAATCCTTTTTTTTGTGTGCTTTTTCAGAGCTGAATTTGAAAAGTACTCTGTTTAAACTTCTTCTTTTTGCACCTAGTTCAAATTCAAGCGATAGATTAAAGGTCATGTGGTAAATAGAATAATCCACGTCAAAGAAAATTTGATGCAGTGACTAACTAAATCCATTTCGTGAAGTAAAGACTAATTTGTTTTTAAAAATTCAAGAACTAATATAGTGTTAATAAAAATTTAAGAACCAATTTGATTCTTTTAGAAAAAAATTGGTTAAGTATTATTCAAATTTATCATAAAATATAAAACAAAACCACCAGTACCTGGCAGCACTGCCTGGGATTTTCAAAAAAAAAAATATAAAACAAAACCAATTTATTTGAATTGGATTATTGGTTGGTTGGTCAAAAAAAAAAAAGGACAACTGCCACCTAACTATGGAAAACATATAAATTTGCATTATACTTTTATCCAGTGATGAATGTAGCCGACTTGTAGTTGTGCTAAAACATAATATGTTCTTTATGAATCATATTTTTAGTTCCTACTTTATATATATCCTGGTGACATACCTGATGACTGTAACTACACTTCATTATTAAGAAATTAAAATAAAGCATTTATAAATCCCTTCATTCCTCGTCCTATAAAGGAGTCCCGTTGCAACCGATTTAGAGCAAGTACCATCAACCACAAATTAAACTGAGATACATCTCCCAGAGGAGAAAGGAAAAGAAAGCTTTTATTGCAAATATGGAGAACTTCGTCACTCTAGGGCAAGTAATTGGGATACCAGCGGGTTCGCCTAAGACATATGCAAAAGAGGATTTTCCAAGCGTTTCGTGTTCAGAAGGTGAATTAGTTTCTTCAATCAAAGAAAACAAGTGGCCAGGCTTTAATTGGAAAAGAAAATTTCTCAAGAGTTCAGAGAATCTCTCTACAGGACTTGAACATGGTAAGGAACTTATCTCATTTTTTAAACAACTTCTGATTTTGAGCACGAAAATTTTAATTTTTAACCTAGTCACATTAAAATTTCTCCATCTAATTCAACAATATTTTTTTTGTTACTTGCAGAAGCCTTGAAACAGAATTCTTCTGAAACTGGTAAAAGGAATCTGAACCTCGGTAAAAGATTTTTTCAAGCTCACAGTGGTGTTGAAAGATTATTTAGAAAATCTATCTCTGTAGATCAAGATGAGAGATTGTTACAGAGTCATCATTGCTATCTCTACACAACAACTGGACCTATTAGAGGAGTACTTTTCATGTCAACCAAAAGGATTGCCTTTTGTAGTAATAAGCCACTTTTAATCACTTCACCAAAAGGAGAACTTGTTAAAGTACCTTATAAGGTACTGATTCCACTTTCAAAGGTTAAAGAAGCCACACCGAGCAAGAATGTCAACAAGCTGGAAGAGAATTATCTGCGCATAGTAACGATTGATAAGTTTGAGTTTTGGTTCTCGGGCATTGTTAAGCAAACGAGATCATTTGAGAGCTTACAACAACCTCTCTCTGAGTTCTGATAACATTGCCCGAGATCCTGTTTTTCTTTTTCATATTGGAAGAGGGATTTAAACAATCCAGTGAAAATTTTCCTATTGTGTAAATAGTATCATGAAGTCTTTAGATATTAATTAAATTTTAATGGTTTTATTAATCCACGAGTTCCTATGTTCCTTTTAAATTATTCCAAAAAAGGGTCAGAAGTTTTGGTCTGACAGATAATTTTGTTTGAAGGTTACACAAACATATTATTGATGACAACTTTCTATGTTTAGCATTTCTATGATGCACCTTCATAGTTTAGAGCTTTATCTGCCTAAGTATGATTTTAGGCTAGTTTCCAGAAATCATAGAATCTGAGTAAAGAAATTTGTATTTTAGTATTGTTTAGGAATTACACGAACAGGGTACTCTGGAAACTTACAACTAGTTTAGTGTTATTTAGTTTTTTTTTTCATTTTTTTAATCGGTTTAAATTCAGATAAATATCTGTATTGTACATTCAATATAAGGGAGAATCCTGTAAAACCTAGCAAAATATTAAGATTTTACGCTCACTTCAAATAAATCTAGATCCTTTCATATCTCAATACGGCAGAAAGGAACACCTTTATATTGAAATAAAAGTTTAATAACTGGGAAACAAATATTTAGTTTTTCACTTATTAACTAATTATAAACATTTTAGTACAAGACAATAAAGAATCTTATCCTATGTAATTAATTGCCACATTTGCAGTTTATAATTTTTCAGTGGACTCCATTGTGAACCTGGAAAACAGAATATTATTCTCAGCGCAAGTTAATATTTTGAGTCCAGCTGCATGAATGTGTTCAAAATTAATACAATATTGTCAAACTTTTAGAAATCGAAATATATGTATTATTCATAAAAATGATGGGACAAGCAACAAAAATAAGATTCCGTAATTGGACCCTAACTGACTAATTAACAACTTAGGCGGGTTGGATATATAGTATAGCCAAATTCCCAAATGGGTTATATTATATATAGTTACTTCCAAATTCATGGTAATATATATAGTTCGGATCAAATAACTGAGTTATTGGGTCGTATCTGACTGCATATGACTCTCTTTTGACTCGGGTTTACTCCTTTCTCCCACTTTATTACGTAGGTTATTGCCGACAATACAGTAGAGTATCCTAATGCATAGAATAGAATGAGGAATCTTAATGCAAAACTCCGACTCAAATATGTCTCTTAGAAGGACCTATCGGAATACCTATCACCTGGAGGGGGATAATATATATTCTTCATTGCTGAATTGAACCTCTTTTTCTTTTTTCCTTCTTTTATAATCTCTGCCACATTCATTAGTCTCCTGGAATCCAGATGACTAAACGAAGGCCGACTCATGTATAAGATGAACTGAGCGAGAAAAGTTGATTATTCCTTTTGAAAACAAACAAAATGCAGTTATACAGTCATGAGCATCTCATCAGAATTAAAAGTAATCATCACAAGATTTGAGCCGACGAGAGCATAATAGAAAGTTAAAGGGGCCCATCCCTTTTTCTGACGTCTCGTCTCCGTCGCGATAGATTGGATTAATCCAAACATGTCAATTGGGATCGAGAAGATTTAGGTGCTTTTATAGGAATCTTATGTGTCAATGGGGTCATGTTAGGCTCATGGCTGATGCATCAATAGACAAAAATGATGTGTAACTCCACCAACTTTCCACAAGATTTCATTAATCTTGCTGCCGATTGAAAACGGGATCTCCATCGGTGCACATGCAAAGCCTAGTCAGGCATTCCTTTTTGCCTGATTAATTATAAATTTACAATATGGCTATGACTTGGGAAATGGGAAAGCATTTATACATTACAATTCTGAACTGCCTTTGGTTTTGAAGGACATGTTGGAATTAATTTCTATTAACTACAACATATATGGGCTTATATGTAATATAAATATATATTGAATAATAGATTGTCAAATATCTAATTAAATCCGTTATGAAGTGATCAAATTAAGTATTATTTATCGGGTTCAATATGTGTCATGAGAAGTGGGGCCTTTAATATATAGAATGCGTATTAATAACTTTATGATTTAGTGATGGTCTAAATTATATAAATTTTATAAATAATACAATTATGCTATTGGTCCCTGTGGAGCACAATTAAATATGTCAATGTTCTGTAAATAAGAAAATGCCCATTTATAGGCAAGTTCTGGATTTAGACCCACTAAGGATCCAATAAGAAAATAGGTTACAGATAAACTTTGTATATATAGAGGCACCATTCAATTATTAGATGAAGGGGTCTCTTGCTCTCTCTCTGTCTGTCTGTCTCTCCATCTCTGAACAGAGATTGATCTTGAGTGATTAGAGAAGAGACTTTCGGTTAAGAACTTGCAATTCGGGTGTCTCTTCTTGTGCAGAACAGAGTATTGCTGCTGCCACCTCTCTTGCTCTCTCCATCGGACTTGAGAGGATTTACTTGAAAATCTAAAGGCTTCCGGTAATCAACGGTGATTGTGTCTCTCTGAAGATCATGGCTATGGACCAAGGTAATTTAGAATTTCAAATTAGGAGTTTACTAGAGGATCATGACAAATCAAGAGTTTATGAATTGCGGTATGATTATGTATGAAATAAATTCAACAGGACATAATTAAGAGCACATAGTATTAGTATTGTTTTTTTTCTGGAAAACGGAATTATAATATTTCTTTATAAACAGATAGTCAACAAAATATCAATATCATGATGATCGAGAACATACATCAGATATTAAAAAATAAAAACAAAATAATTTCTTTACTGTTCTAAACGGACTAATTTAGTCCTACCAACATAATTTTATGTTGACGTGAATTATTTTATTTGAAACATGAATGTCTGATCTGCCACCTTAATTCACAGTGTACTATGTTTAATATAAATCAAATCTAAATGATATCAGCAAATCTAATCCATTTATTAGATCTTTAGTGTCATGTTCACAACACTAATTTTTTTTTTTCTAAACCCTATTTTTTGCTTTTTTCAGGACTTAGTTTGAAAAGTACTCTGTTTAAACTTTTTTTTTTTTTTTTCACCTAGTACAAATTTGAGAGAGAGATTTAATGTTCACGTGATATATATATATATATATATATATATATATATATATATATATATATATATATATATATATATATAGAGACTGGCTAATGTAATAACGTTAGAACTTCGGCCGAAGTTATAATGGATCACTTTTTGCAATTTCAAAATCCAAACAACCCATCCGAACCGTTCAACATGTTCTCTATATTGAAATGTGCTTGGAGACCAAATTTTACATTTTTTGGAATTTTTTTGCTATTTATTAAGCCACTTTGAAAATTCTGATCCGGTGGTCCAGAAAATTTGGCTGTTTTTTACTGTTTACCGTTGGATCAGAAACTTTCAAAGTGGCTTAATAAATAGCAAAAAAATTCCAAAAAATGTAAAATTTGGTCTCCAAGTACATTTCAATATAGAGAACATGTTGAACGGTTCGGATGGGTTGTTTGGATTTTGAAATTGCAAAAACGACCCGTTAGAACTTCGGCCGAAGTTCTAACGTTATTACATTAGCCAATCTCTATATATATATATATATATATATATATAATAATCCACGTCAGTGAAAATTTGATGGAGTGAATAAGTTAGTCCATTTTGTGAAGTAAAGAGAATAAATTATTTCTTTTTAAAAGTTGAAAAACTAAAATAGTATAAATAAAAATTTAAGAACTATTTTCTTTTAAGAAATTTTGAAGACTACAACCTATAATATGCAGGTGAACATTAAAATTTGAAGACTAAAGCTAAAATTTAAAAACCATTTTTACTACAAACTACTTTAATTGATCAATATTTTACTACAAGTACATTTCATATAAAAATTATATTTAACAGTTTAGATCAATTGTTTCAACTTTAAAAATAGAAATACAAATTTATAACATGAGTCGATCCGTAATATGCATATTACTCTAATCTCATTCATAATCTATTTCCTTCTTTCCATATTCCTAACCTCACTCATATTATACAATTACTCTTATCTTACTTACAAACTACTTTAATTGCTTTGCTCAATAAAAACCAACATGGCAGCTTCTGTCAGGATTTCAAAAAAAAAAATTGCTCAATATGTTTTTGACTAGTCAATATATAAATCATCTATGTTTCTAGCTCATGCAATCTCCGCACGGATTATGGTGATAGCTTGAAGATCGGAGTAGGTCCAATGGGCATGGGACCTACTTTTGAGTCCAATTAGCTCCAACACTGTTTGATTAGCATTAAGATCTGTGTGCACGGAATTTGAAGCAGATGTGCATGTATTTTAATACGGAGTGTACGTATCTTGATGCAGATCAGACGGTGATTAAATCCATCGGACCTACTCTGAATTCGATAACTTGTGGCATAGGTTTGACAATGCTCTAACAAAACTTCGATTGAAATATTTAAACTAAATGACAAAGCTTATAATCTAAATTAAGACCAATACGATAAATGCTAAGGTAAATAACTCAAATTTGAAATAGTAATGTATTATAACCTTAATATTCTAGCCTAAATCTTGAAGCAAATATGCGGAATATTACTAATAAACTTAATATATACAATGATAAAAAAAAACTGAATTGTCAAATAGTAATGTGATCATTATAACCTAAGCTTTAAGGCCTTGGATATCATGCGTTGGGTCCAAAATGTGTAACTACACGCCGTGCATGGACCAAGCTGGTCTGTTCTGCGCCCTCCTGATGGCATTGGAAGCAAGCTAGGGTCGAGGCTCATTCATATATTCATTCATTATGTTTTCTTTTCTTTTTTTCCTTTTATCAAACTTTGGAATATCCATGGTGTAATAGTATCTGTAATTAGTGAGTGACGAATTGCGCTAGGAACATGTAATTACCACTTTCTTTTTTAATATAATTGTTAGCAGCACTTCGCCGCTAACCTTAAAGAAAAAAGCTTTAAGACAAATAAGCTGAATACTAAAGTTAATAAACTAAATACTAAAATCCTCAAATTAAATAGACAAATAAGCTGAACCAAAGACCATTAAACTGAACATTAAGACAAATAAGCACCCGCAAGTTCGCTGAACCACCGTCAAGATTTCATCGGACCAACGAGTTCATTAGACCATCGACCCAAGTTCATCTAGTATATATTATACAAAATTGATAATAATATTATTCACAATATTTACTTGTTAAAATAAAACTAATCAAATTATTTGATAGCAATAATAATAACTATAATATTATATATCTCCTTAACTGCCACCTGGATTGATTTGTTCTGCTTTTGTCTCTCATAATTAATTTGCTGCACCTCCATCAGAAGCTTCTCTAATTGTTTAAGGAGCATTTATCCCCCACAAATACACCTCAAGGCCATCAAATGGGACTCTTGGTTTCTTGAAAAATCAAAAGTCATTCCACTATTGTTAACGGTGGAAAAGAGATAAGGTGACGCAGATCATATCCAAATCTCATCTTGTAATTTATCTAACATCTTATCTCTCGGATAAACTTACCTGGGACCTCCACAGTGGAAATCCATATCCTGTCAGGTATCTGAAGAGGTAGAATATTCCCAATCAAACAGAGCGCACTCAGAAATTGGGCCAAGGAAAAAAAATTAAGATGAGAAGAAAATGAATTTGATTTAGGAGTAGACAAACTTCTTTATCAGAGGTAGGCGATAGCCCAAAAATAAATGGGCTTAATTTTTTTTTTTTTTTCAAAATTCCCATAGCCAAGTCAAGCTGAATCAATTTTGTTCCTATTTAGAATATGGGGGCTTTGAGATTCGTGTCAGACTGAAATGGACAACTCAGATCCATTCTACACGGTCAGGTATTGCACTGGATATCTGAATTCCCACAATGGTGTCATAGCTTATAGGAATAGAATTTTCTATATTAACCTTGACTTTTCTTTTCTCTCTCTCTCCCTTCCACCATCAATTTCTCTATTCCCACTTTAAATCTAGACGACGTGATGATGACTGTAAAGGCACTACAGTCTGCAGTCCTTTTTTTAATTTGGTAAAGCATTCATCCCTCCATTTAGACCTTTGTCTATATAAGAAGCCCCTAGCAAGTCATTTAGAGCAACAATAATATCTTATCAAACAAACAGAGAACCTCCAAGAGAAGAAATTAAGTAGCATTCCCCGATTTGCAAAGATGAAGAATTTCGGTGAGGGCCAAGTAATTGGGATTCGAGTGGGTTCCTCAATCAAAGAAGGAGCGAGCTTTGGTTTTAGTTGGATCAACAAGCTCAGAAAAAGATCGAATAATCTCAGCAAAAAGACACATCAAACTAGCAAAGTAGAAAGGCTATTCCGAAAATCATTCTCTGTCGATAAAGAAGAGAGATTGGTCAAAGGCTGCAGATGCTACCTCTCTACCACGGCCGGCCCCATTAAAGGATCTCTATTCATTTCGACCAAAAAAGTTGCATTTTGCAGTGACGAATTACTAAAGATTCCTTCTCCGAAAGGAAAAATTGTCGAAGTGCCATACAAAGTTGTGATTCCGGTTAAAAAAGTAAAGAAGACAATACCAAGTGCAAATGTAGAGAAACCGCAGGAGAAGTATTTGCAGATAGTAACAGTAGATAACTTTGAGTTTTGGTTCATGGGAGAAAGTGCTTTCTCTAAAGTACAATAGCATTTTCCCTTTTCTCTCTCTCTTTTTTTTTTTCATTTGGTGAGACTCATTGTAAGAATAGTTTAGTGACGTTTTGCCTTGTGTACTTTTGTGACAAATAAATTCAATCATATATTATGATCGCAAATGTTGTTTTGTTTTCCTGTTCAATTATAGCTGCGAGAACCGCATGGTTTATTATGTGTGTCGAGAAGTTCAAATTAGCTATTTATGATCAGCGCAACCCATGTAAATATAACGAAATAAATTATATGCTAGCTTTGCGAGTGAGTATCCCCTCAGGTTCCGTTCGTACCTAAAATAATTCTAGCTGAGCAATTTTTTTTTTTACCTGCCTTAGATGCAGGGGAGTCTTTGAGATTCATGCCAGGTAAAAATAAATGATCCATATCTCATTCTACCAGGTCAGGTACCTGACTGGATCTGAATTCCCAGCTTTGCCCCTGATTTGACTAATTCTTTTTCAACCGATCTACATATATCTTAATGCAAAATCCAACTAATATTTGTAATAATTTAGTAAAAAAAATGTAGTAGTAAATTTGATGGTGCAGCTTCTAAAACTGACAATTCAATTGATTATATCGAGAAGTTCAAATTATCAATGCACTTTTGGACCATTTAATCAATTCTTTGTCAATAATCTAATATAGTTTTTAACTTTTATCGTACAATGCATGTTCTTGAATCGCTGCTCAAGAGCAATAAATAGGATCCTGTTTGCACTTAATTTCGAAGGACAGCGGGCTTTGTTATTACTTAAAATACCCCATAAAAAGTTTCATTTTCTCATCCTTGCTGTCTTTTTAAACGACGAACTCCTCGGGCTTTCTCTTAGATGTGCGCTAGCTTTAGTGGCTGCTACAACCAAACTCTGCCATCCTTAGGTGACAATTTATTTTTCCTGGCATGATTCTTTTCCTAACGACAAAAACTATATAGGAAAAAAACGAATTGTGACTAAATATTATATGTGTTAGTCAAACCAGTTGGAGACCATCTGAAATGGTTTTTCTAATTTAGGATACCATCCAAAAGAAGAGAAGAATTCACACTGGGGCGCCAAATATAAATGTAGTGAAATTTGATTTTATTTTTTCCACTGCAAGTTGATGGTTTAAAAAAATTCCTGCTCAACAGGGGCTGACTTGGAGCTGAGTGAGCACTTTAGAAAAGCAGAGTACTTAACCAACTTTTACAAGGTAATGGTTTTAAACTTCTAATTGAAATCAATTAACAAAAATGGAGCATTTATTTACATGTCAGATCGTTCTGTCCTGCATCAGCCTATCGGTCCCATTTCCTGAATTCCCTCTCCAAGAAAAGTAGGTCCTTTTGCATATGACATAACCTAATAAAGCAGAATCATTGTCGCTTAATGCTTGATAATGTAATTCTATTTTGGTATGTGAAAAATCGTCGCTCTGTCTCTTACATCTATCAGCCCAGTAATTTTACTATATATAGATATGCTGATTCAAAAGCAATTCCACCAGCTTAACAATCGAAAATATGTGATGTCCTGTATCTCCAATATCAAACCTCTTCGGCAAGGCTGGTAATCGCCAGCTAACCTTCGAAAAAGAAAACTTCTTTACGCATTTTCCTCTTTCAATTACATATTCAAAATTCCTCTCCTTTGATTTTAATGATGTAATGGTGACTGTAATGGCACTTCAATATTCCATTAAATTTTAAAAGCCATTTACCCTTTTTTTGTATGTAATATACATCTTATAAAAGGGGACCCTGGCAAAACATTGCGTTAACTAGTCAAATATTATATCCAGCAAGCGTAAGAAATCTCAAAGAGGGCAAAGAGGGGAAAGAAAGAAAGAAGCTTGCACATCTCTATTGCAAAAATGAAGAACTTCCACCATTGCAAAGTTATTGGGTTTCCAGCCTATTCTAAGACTCATGCCGAAGAGCAGTTGCCAAATGTATGTTATTCTGATTGTGAGTCTGCTGATTCAATCAAAAAGGCCAAGCATTCTACCATAAATTGTTTGAAGCAATTCAGAAATAAAAGATCAGACAATATCTCTCAAGGAAAAGGTAAATCTCAGCACCTTTTCAAGTTATATTTCCCCCTCAAGGCAATTTTTTTAGTTTGATCTGGAAGAGAAAAAGTACTCCAGCTTATCAAAATTAATCATTATGTTTTTTTTTTCTTACAGTAGTATTGAGTTCTCGAAATGTATCAGAAACAATGAAGACTAAGATGAGTGTAAGTAAAATAATATTTCAATCTGGAAGCGTTGAAAGATACTTCAGAAAATCTTTCACTGTCGGCACGGAAGAGAGATTATTAAAGGCCTATAAGTGTTCTCTCTTCACCACAGCTGGTCCTATTAAAGGAAGAATTTTTATTACTTCAGATAGGATCGCATTTCGGAGCAAGAAGTTTTTGAAACTGAGTACTTCGAAAGGAGAAGTAGCCAAAGTTCCATACAAGGTGTCGGTTCCACTTGGAAAGATCAAGAACACAGCACTGAGTGAGAATCTGAACAAGCCTGAAGAAAAGTATGTGCAAATAGTTACAACAGATGAATTTGAATTTTGGTTCATGGGTTTTGCTAATTATAAGATATCTTTTGAGTCACTACATCTTGCTATATCTGGGGAACAATAGCATTCCTTTGTTTCATTTTTCTAGAAGAGAATGTCCTCTTATAAGATTTTCCGTATGTATATTTGAATTTTTGTTTAGGATAAAGAAAATCTTATTGTTCCATATTTTGCAATATTTTAATTTTTGGATCTCAGCAAATGGTCACCTTGTGAAAAGTACAAAAACTATTGCATGAACAGTGCAATTATTTCAAATGAGTAATCGAAGACTTATTGCATTAACAGTTTCAATAACCAACTTTACCTAATTAGAAACATGTCCCTGAAAAAAAAAACAATGAAATAGTAAGAATTTTTTTATGAAATGCATAAACTTAGTTTAATTAAAACATAGTGAAACATAACGTACCATTTCTCCCCTATAGTTGCTCGTCCTAAGCTCGTTCAGTAATGGGGGTGAGTCGTGCCTAAATCAGGTACTGAATAAGCTTGGTACATGGTTCACACTTTCATAAGCAAGATCGGGACTTGTTTTACGAAGAATAGGAACATGGTCCGTCCTTGCCATACAGAGATAATGCTATGTCATATATAACAGTTTATTAATTATATACGATATGTCGTAGAAAATATGGAAGATCCCGACTGGCCAGTCTCATAAAGATCCATTTTTGGATTTTTATATTGCGCTTATTTCATATGTTTCTATATCCATATTATTATGTCATCATAAAAACTCTTAAGATATTTGTTTTCTGTTTTTTTTTTCCTGTAAAATTCTTCAAGTTTTGGCCAATAGATCGTAAAAAGAAAAATAGAGATGATCTGTCCATATATTAGAAATAGTCAGTTTCAAAATATAACATCCTTTTTATTGCAATATTCAACCGTGAAATCTGGCATGGAAAGATACCGCTGAGTCTACTAGAATGAATCTGTAGAACTCTGTTAGCAGTTAGAAACAACAAAGCAGTTATTAGGTTTCATCATGGCATCACATTTGTTGATTATCTGCTTTTTGAAAAGTGCTCTTCTTATCAGAAATAAATTATCAGTCAGAAACCAATAGCAGTCCGTCTTTTTTTATTATAATGATTTCCCAAGTTAGATCATGTTGTAAATTTGTAATCAGGAAAAAAGATTAAAAGAGGCCGCAGCTGACTAGGCTCTGCATGTGTACCGCTGGATATTCCTTTGTCTAGGACACCAAAAATATGGAAGTAGCAAGATTAATGAAATCTTGTATAAAGTTGGTGTGGATTTACACATCACTTTGATTTGTTAATGCATCGTCCATGACCATGAGCCTAACAGGCCCCACTACCACATGGGGTTCCAAATAAAGCACCTAGATCCTCGGCCGCGAAATTGGTCGTCTTTGTGACATAACACTTGACAAACTTTTTTTGACCAATCTTCCTAATTTAAATTGGATTACTCCATCAATCGTGTGATTGAACAATAAAGACGAGAATTGCGGTTATGAGATAATTTTGGATGTTGGAAACGGTCTGGGCCCCTTCACTTGTCTGTTATGCTCTTATTGGATCAGATTTTTTATCTGTAAGTTGGTGATAAGTGATAGCAGTGCTTTGTTTGTTTGATAAGGAATATTAATCAACTTTTTGCGCAGGCCATTTCGGTAAAGATGCCTTGGTCTAGTCACTTGGATCAAGGATACTACGAAAAAGAGCTAGCTAGCTAGGAATCTAAATGAAAAAGAAAGGAAAGAAAAGAGGGAGCTTTAATTTGAAGCAACCAAATGCATCATATAGAGCAATTAATTGATATTTTGGTTAGGTTGACGTACATGTGTATAACAGCCGCTCCCATTTCTTTTCGTTTCAACTTAGTCCACTTGGATTAATGATATGTAGTGATGTTTTAATGATTACAATTTCTGGTTCCTGGTCTTTGTAGATTATAAAAATTTCAGAATTCTACACGACTATATATATTCAAAAATAAATCCGTGACCTTAATTTTTAAGTATTTCTCTCCAAGAAGTTATCCCATAAGGATTGTTAACAGTCATTTGGTTAATTTCACCCCGGGGTCGCCTATCGAATACAATGTATTATGTCCCAGCTAGTGTGTCTATGCCTGTAAAGTGTGAATCCAGCACAATTAAATTCGAAGTACGTGGTTCACATATGTAAGGAATTTTATAAGATTAACACGTAATTGCTAGAAAGAATCTGTAGAACTCCGTTAGCAGTTAGAAACAACAGAACAGTTATTAGGATTCATCGTGGCATCACATTTTGTTGATTATCTGCTTTTCAAAAAACTGTTTTTCTTATCATAAATAAATTATCAGTCAGAAGCCAATAGCAGGCCATCTTTTCTAATAATAATGCTTTCCCTAGTCATAGCCATGTTGTAAATTTGTAACCAGGAAAAAAAGGAGCCGGAGGTGACTAGACTCTGCATGTAGACCCCTGGATAGTCCTTTCTCTAGGACACCAAAATTGAAAGTAGCAAGATTAATGAAATCTTGTATAAAGTAAAGTTGGTGGATTTACACATCACATTGATTTGTTAATGCATCAGCCATGACCATGAGCCTAACAGGCCCCACTGGCACATGGGGTTTCAAATAAGGCACCTAGATCCTCTGCCCCGAACTTGGTCGTCTCTGGACAATATACTTGACAAACCTTTCTGACCAATCTTCATAATTTAATTGGATTACTCCTAACAATAAAACTCTACTTTTGTAATGCTGACAAATCTTTGTAAAATACTAGCAGCAGAGCTTAACTTAGTTGAACTCATACATTAGGAAATACATCGCTACCTTTTTCCTCGATAATTTTTTGACGGGTGTATGAATTTCCTGGTAATGTTTAATTGAGTGTCTTATATCAGATTTCATTTTTTTTCCTTTTTGAGGAATATTCTAATTAGAGTTCTAGTTACGTGGTAAAATTAAAGAAGAAAAAATTGGAGGACCTCAGAGGCTCAGATCAAACCCACTACCAATTTTAGCAGTTAGAGAGAGAACCAATGATGTAAGCTCTCGATCATCGTGATATTGAATTTTTTTTGTTGACTATCTGTTTATAAAGCAATATAATTCCATTATCCAGAAAAAAATGTACTATTACAATGTGCTCTTGTTTATTTCCTTGAAAACCAAAGGTGGTTATTAAGAATTTTAATGTATTTGTTCTTTCCCAAGTCATAGCCATGTTGTAGATTTGTAATCAGGCAAAAAGGGGCCTAGCTGACAAGGCTCTGCACGTGTATGGATATTCCTTTCTCTAGGACACCAAAAATGAAAGTAGCAAGATTAATGATATCTTGTGGAAAGTAGGTAGATTTGCACATCACTTTGGTTTGTTAATGCATCAACCATGACCATGAGCCTAGCTAACATGCCCCACTGCCACATGGGGTTCCAAATAATGCACCTAGATCCACTGCCTCGAACTTGGTCATCTCTGTGACATGACTAATCTTCATAATTTAATTGGATTACTCCTACCAATCATGTGATTAGACAATAAAGACGAGAGAATTGATGTTATTAGAGAATTTTGGATGTTGGTAAAGGTCTGGGCCCCTTCAGTTGTCTGCTATATGCTCTTATTGGATCAGGTTTTTAATCTGTTAGTTGGTGACAAGTGATAACAGTGGTTTGTTCTTTGATAAGGAATATTAATCAACTTTTTGCTTAGGCCATTTGGGTTGGTCGAGTCATTTGGAGCAAGGAGACTAAGAAAAAGAGATAGCTACGAATCTAAAAGATAAAGAAAGGTAAGGAAAGAGAGCTTCAATTTGAAGCAACCAAGTACATTATATGTAGCGAGGCAATTGATATTTTTGTTGGTTCTTCTAAGGTTGACATGTGTGTACAACAGCCGTTCATTTCTTTTCGTTTCAACTTAATCCAATAGGAGTAAAAGTAACTGTTAACTAACCAGAACAGATGTACTTTATGATATATAGTAATGTTTGTTGATCCAAAATTTTGGTTCCCGAGCTTTGTTGACTATAAAAGTTTCAGAATTCTGCAAGACTATATTCGAAACGAAAATCCAGTACCTCTTTTAGGCATTTAACCTCCAACAAGCTATCAAATAGAGAACTGCTAACTGTGTCATAATGTTAATTTCACCCTGCAGATGCCTATCAAATTCAATGTACCATGTTCCCGTCTGTCATCACCTGTATGTGTGGACCCTGGACAAATTCAAATGCTCGGTTAAAATATGCTAGGAATTTTTACAAGTTTTACACGTATCATACTAGAATCAGTGGGCAAGTTGGAAAGAAATTGCTCCAAGTAAAAGAAATCATTATTCAATCAAAATTCTCTAGTAGCTTTGAATTCCAATGACTCTATGCTGATTGTAATGGCACTCATTATCCATATTGAATTTTAAATGTCCCTCACCCATTTTTACCTCATTGTTGACTTTTGTATTTCTGAGGAGAGCAAATATTATTGAATGAAATATTATTGATCTTTTTTCTCACTGTGATGACAGCTATATATATTACAAGTTATCTAAGTTACCGTTATTGTACCGTTGGTACCTATGTACAGTGTATCTGTTGTTGACTATATGCAAGGAGTCCCTATTAACTCTTTGATTTAATCATAGCCCTCTAATTCTAGATCTATGATGATAATTAATCTGAGATCCTAGATTCTATTTCTCAACACTCCCCCTCAAGCTTGGAATGTATATATCGTACAATCCTAGCTTGCTTGAAATTCTCTCAAACGGTCTCGGGTCCAAGCCTTTTGTGAAGACATCCGCTAGTTGATCTTCACTTTTAACATATGGTGTTTCTATTTTCTTTGCTTGAATTTTTTCTCTAATGAAGTGACAATCCACCTCTATATGTTTGGTGCGCTCATGGAACACCGGATTCGATGCGATATGTCGTGCGGAGTTATTATCACAAAACATCTTCATTGGTTGATTACTTGTAATGCCTATGTCGTTGAGTAGTTGTTTGATCCAAGTTAGTTCACTTGCGGTTGATGCCATGGCTCGATACTCCGCCTCCGCGCTAGATCGTGCCACGACACTTTGTTTCTTGCTTTTCCATGTGACTAAGTTTCCGCCTACAAATGTGCAAAAACCGGTGGTGGATTTTCTATCAAAGCTACCGGCCCAATCTGCATCGGAATAGCCACATATTGCATTAGAATTATTATTCTTCATCCAAATTCCTTTCCCGGGATTTTTCTTTAAATATCTCAAAATTCTATTTATGGCCTCTAAGTGTGGGGTTCTCGGTAAATGCATGAACTTACTAATTTGGCTTACGGAAAATGAAATATCCGGACGGGTAACCGTTAGGTAAATTAACTTTCCGACTAGCCTTTGAAATTGATTTATGTCTTTTATTGGTTCACCTTCCTCACTATTTAATTTACATTTGTTATCAATTGGAGTGGAGGCCGGTTTGCAACCTAATTTACCGGTTTTCTTCAAGAGGTCTAGAGTATATTTTCTTTGAGAAATAAAAAGACCTAGTTTTGAATATGCTACTTCTATTCGTAGAAAATATTTCAAGTATCCAAGGTCTTTGATGTCAAATTTTTCTTTTAATTGACTTTTAATTTTTTTAATTTCTTCTATGTTATTTCCGGTGACTATAATATCATCTACATATACTAGTACAAGAGTTGTGTTTGTTTCATCCTTTTTGGTGAACAAGGAATGATCGGCATTACTAGTTTTAAAATTGCAAGAATTTAAATAAGAGCTAAGTTTTCCATACCATGCCCGTGGAGATTGTTTCAATCCATAGATTGATTTATTTAACCTACAAACTAGATTAGAATTGTTCTCCAATTTATGACCGGGAGGTATGTTCATATATACCTCTTCCTCAAGTGTTCCTTGAAGAAAGGCGTTCTTTACATCCATTTGGTACAAGTTCCAATTATTATTTACCGCCATAGAAATTAAAATTCTAACGGTATTCATTTTTGCTACCGGGGCAAAGGTTTCATTATAGTCTATTCCATATGTTTGAGTATACCCTTTGGCCACCAATCTCGCCTTGTACCTTTCTACGGTACCATCACTATTATATTTGGTTTTATATACCCATTTGCAACTAACGGGTTTTTTGCTTTTTGGTAATTGTACAATTACCCATGTTTCATTTTTTTCAAGAGCCTTTAGCTCTTCTTTCATGGCATTACACCATACCGGATTGGTTATGGCTTCTTGATAACTATTCGGCTCTAGTTCTTTCTCAATGGAGGTAAGAAATGCATTGTAAGAGGAAGAAATATTTTCATATGATATGAAGTGTTGTATTGGATATTGCACATTATAAGTCACAAAATCTCTAAGTCGAGTAGATGGTAAATGTGTTCTTATAGACCGTCTAACTTCTAAATTTCCTTCTCTTTTATTTTCATTAGTGTCAATGTCGTCTATTTCCCTTTCAAGATTATTTGTTTCAATTTCATGGTGTGTATCTTGTGTGAATACTTGGTCATCTATCCGAGGTATTATTGAATTCATTCGTTCGTTTGTATGTGGTGCTTCACTCATTTCCATTTCTTTAAAATATAGCTTATCTTCACAAAATATAACATCTCTAGAAATAAATAATTTTTTTGTAATAGGATCATAGCACTTATACCCCTTTTTATATGATGAGTACCCTAGGAAAATAGTCTTTGTTGACATATAGTCAGATTTATCTTTTCTCTTAATTTTTACAAAGCATACACAACCAAATATTCTTAAATAATCAAGATTATTTTTGCGATGATAAAGAATTTCCATTGGACTTTTATTTTTTAAAATAACACTTGGCAATCTATTTATTAAATGAGTAGCGCAAAGGATGGCATCCGACCAAAATTTTTTTGGAACATTATTTTGAAATAACAATGCACGAGTCATTTCTAATAGATGTCTATTTTTCCTTTCCGACACCCCGTTTTGTTCGGGAGTGTTTATGCAAGTTGTTTGATGTATAATCCCTTTTTTATTAAAAAATGTTGTGAAATTTTTGTTCACAAATTCCGTTCCGTTATCGGATCTA
The DNA here is from genome assembly GCA_025461045.1 of Carex parvula. NCBI lineage: Eukaryota > Viridiplantae > Streptophyta > Magnoliopsida > Poales > Cyperaceae > Carex > Carex parvula. The sequence goes on along the minus strand of JAJGRW010001043.1, from coordinate 162,351 downwards.
AAAATTTTAAGTTTTGCATCAAATTGATTTTCTACGAGACATATAAATTCTTGAAAACAATTGAAAACTTCATCTTTTGATTTTAGTAAATATAACCAAGTAGCTCTAGAAAAATCATCGATGAATATAACAAAATATTTGAATCCATTATAAGAATTAATTGGGGCCGGACCCATACATCGGAATGGACTAAATCAAATAATGCTTCACTTTTGCTATTTGATTGAGAAAAGGGAAGCTTCGTTTGTTTAGCCAACTTGCATATATCGCAATTAATACAATTTTGAAAAGGTAATTCTAGTGCACTATTTAAAATCCTATCGGACGGATGCCCAAGCCTCTTGTGCCAAACGTCGTGATTAATGGTCTTTGCGGAAGCACAAAAATTTGATTCTTGTAAATTCAAAAGGTAATGCCCATTCTCAAGGAAACCTTCTCCAATTTTCCTCCCGGTTACCCGGTCCTGAAAGATAACATTTTCGCAAGAGAATGTTGCATTACAATTAAAATCATGAGTTAATTTTTTTATCGAAAGTAAATTTATGGGAAAAGTTTTTAGATATAAAACATTGTTAATTTTCTTGTTACACACATTAATTTCACCTAAACCGTCTATTGGTACTTTTGAACCGTTAGCTACTAATACATGTTGATTGCTTTTGGTCATGACTAAATTAGTAAAGAGTTTTTTATTTCCGAACATATGATCGGTTGCTCCACTATCTATAATTATTTGGTTGTATAAATTTAAATTATTTAAGTGAGAGACAATACCGCAACTGTTGTTTGAATTTTTCTTGCTCATCCAGACAGAGAATTGCTCAAACAGCTGCTGCATCGGATCTGACCCGCTTGACCCGCCAGCGTCTGGCCCATTTGAGCTGAGTTTTGGTTCACTTGAGCCGGTTAGGTTATTTGAAGCACTAAACCCGGTTTGAGCGGATAGACCCCCAAGCGGCTCTCTCTCTTTCTCCCTTTTCTTATTTTCGTTCCAGTCCGCTGCTACTCCCGCTCCCCCTCTCGGCTTTGAGTCCCACCACTTCGGACGGAGATGGGGGTGAAGGAAGTAGCACTTCTCGGCTTGGTGACCTTCCTTTTTGCAGTGAGAGCACACAATCCGCTTGGCATTCGGTTGATTTGAGTAATTTTGGAATTTAGGGTTTTTGCCGAAGTTGGGGTTTTTTGTGGCGAAGCTATGGGTTTCGTGTCCCTCGCTGCCGCCAGCTTGAGGACCACCCATAGCAAGCGGACGACTCTCTTCTTGCTCTACCATGTTGGTAATTTGGGCAAAGGAGGGAAGGGAAGTTGTTAAGAGGAGTTGTGACTTCACGGCATCGTAACTTGGGTTGAGACCCGCGAGGTATTGGAAGATTTTGTCCTCTTCTTCCCTTTGTATTGCTATCGGGTCTGCTATAGGGGGTCGATACACCCGAAGCTCATGCCATTTTTTTTGAAGAGACCCCAGGTACTCTGTGTTACTCCTTGACCCTTGTTGTTCTTGTTGGATTTCTTGCTTTATTCGATAGATGTGGGAGTAATTGTTTTGTCGGCCATACATGGTTTTTATACCTTCCCACAATTCGAATGCTGTTTCATGGCCAAGAAATAGGTCTGAGATTCCTGGTTCCATCGATTGCATGAGCCATGTCATGACTCTATCGTTTTTGGATTGCCATTGTTTTGCTGCCTTTTTTTCGGCCTCAGTTGCCTCGGTCTTTTCTGGTTCGGGTTTTTTTGACTCTCCTGTGATGAAATCTAAAACCTCTCTTCCACTGAGAGATAATTTTGCAGATCTTGCCCAAGAGAGGTAATTTTGGCCGTTGAGCAATGAATTGGTGAGTTTTGAGGTATTGGTAGCTTCTCTAGAGTGCTGCCCCTCTGAATTCATTGTTTGTTGTTGCTAGATTGCTGTTTTATGGGTTTCTGATTTTGCTTGTTGATGTACCAGTTTTATTGGTAAGGTGCTTTGTGAGATTTTTCGGTCACAGAGAGCTTTGCTCTGATACCATGTTGACTTTTGTATTTCTGAGGAGAGCAAATATTATTGAATGAAATATTATTGATCTTTTTTCTCACTGTGATGACAGCTATATATATTACAAGTTATCTAAGTTACCGTTATTGTACCGTTGGTACCTATGTACAGTGTACCTGTTGTTGACTATATGCAAGGAGTCCCTATTAACTCTTTGATTTAATCATAGCCCTCTAATTCTAGATCTATGATGATAATTAATCTGAGATCCTAGATTCTATTTCTCAACACTCATCTATAAAAGGACCCATAGAGAGCATTTCGAGCATTAAACCAAATACTATCTAATAAGAGTGAGAAAGCTCAAAAAAGACAAAGGGGAAAGGAAAGTAGTTTGCACATTTCCATTAACCATGAAGAACTTGTGCCATTGCCACATAATCGGGCTCCTTGGTTCTTCTAAGACTTATGTAGAAGAGGAATTGCCAAGCGTATCGTATTCTGATTGTGAGCCTGTTAGTTCAATCAAAGGAGCCACGGATTCAAGCTTTAGTTGGATGAAGAAATTCAGAAAAGGATCAGATGATTGCTCTCATGGAAAAGGTAATTCAAGTTCATTTTTACCCTCATCAAAATTTCTCAGCATGATCTGAATGTAGAAAAATATATGCTTCAAATTATTGTAAATTAAATTTTTTGTGCATTTGTTTAATTTTGCAGTGGTATTGAGCACTAGAAATGTTTCAGAAAGCATGAAGAAGATGTTGAGCCTAAGCAAACGAATATTTCAAGCTGGCAGAGCTGAAAATTTTCTCAGAAAATCTTTCACTCTTATTAAGGAAGAGAGATTATTAGAGGCCTATCACTGTTCTCTCTTTACCACGGTGGGTCCTATACAAGGAAGACTTTTCATTACTTCTGAAAGGATGGCATTTCATAGCAACAAATCCTTGAAACTGAGTATTACTAAAGATAAAGTTGCCAAAGTTCCATACAAGGTGTTGATTCCTCTGGTAAAGGTCAAGAAACAACACCGAGCGAGAATCTGAACAAGCCTGAAGAGAAGTATATGCAAATAGTTACCATAGATGACTTTGAATTTTGGTTCACGGGCTTTGTTAATTACCAGAGATCTTTTGAGTCTCTACATCTAGTTATATCTGAGCAACAATAACATCCAAACCTTTTTATTTTTGAGAAGGGGCAGATATCCTTTCATGAAATTTTTTGTATGTATACGTGAATCTCTTGAGGATCAATGAAAATCAGATGGTTCTGTTTTTGGAATTATTTTTCCTTTGACATCTCAATATATAAATTGGACCACCTTGGGAAATATCCATGTTTTTTGGGAAAAAAAGGGGCACCAAATTAGAAATTATAAAATTTAGAGGACAAAATAGTACAAGTATTCATTAATTTCAAGGGTTATTGCTCTTTCTGTTTGAAATAACCAATTATACCTAATTATACAGAGAAGCCCCAGAAAAAAAAAAAATTAGTATCAAGAAACTTCTCAAGAAAAGATTTAGCTTAATTTTGTTTCAACTTAGTGAAAATGTGTATATGTATTTGAGTGCATTAATAGATCCCTGTTATCTGGATCAATTTAGCTGTGTGATTTAGCATATGTCCCTATAATTTAATTGTAATCTATATTGAATTACTTATATAAGTTGAGCATATCCCATTATCAAATGAAAATAATTAAAAAGGAAAAAGAAGAAGATTAGAAAAAAAATGGTAATATTTCCAGATTCAGTCCTGAAGTGGTCCCCTAATGTCATTTCTAGAACAAATATACTGAGCAGACTGGGCATTAAGGATCATTGTACATGGCTATAAGATTTCATGCATGACCGCGAAAATCGCAGTCACTTCCATACAATTCATGTATTGTTAGATTGGTAAACATGAAAACTCTACTTTTGTAAGAGCTTTAGTTGAACTCATACATTAGGAAATACATTGTTACCTTTTATCTCGATAATTTTTTGAGGGGCATATGAATTTCCTGGCATTGTTTAATTGAGTGTCATATATCAGATTTCATTTTTCTCTTTTTGAGGAATATTCTAATTATAAATCCACTCGTTTTTCCTAAATTTTTTTGTATAATTAAAAAAACTATATTTGAAAAAAAACTCAAAGATTTTTTGCAGTAAAGATCTTCAAGTTTCCTTAATACATGAATATTATCATTAGAATATAATCAGGGAACTGTGCTGTCAGTAATATATTTCCCTTTCTGTTGTAAGGTTCAAGCTAGAAATATGGAATGAGACGAGTTATCAACAATATGTCTTTGTGAAATTATCTCAACAACTCAAAAAGAACCTGTAAATTCTGTTCGCAGTTAGAGAGAGAACCAATAATGTAAGCTATCGATCATCATGATATTGATAATCCAATCTATCGTGACGGAACAATAAAGACGAGAGACCGAGAGTTGCGGTTATCGGAAGAAGGTGTGTGTCCCTTTAACTTTCACCTATGCTCTCGTCGGATCAATTCCTTAAACTTAGTTTTTTTTTTTAAGATTGAATATGTGTTATTTAAATTTAGAAATATAGGACTTACATTTATATACGGTTTAAAAAGTAAATGCAACGATGTAAATCCCTACAATAGTAATTCAGCATGTACCAGCATCACATTTTAGAAATATAAAATTTCAATGATTACTCTCATAAGCCGAACATTCATTTTTACACTTTTCTATAGTCATTCCTTGTAATTTATGAGTTTGAAATTCAAGAAATTAATTTATCAAATCTCATGCCCGTAAAATTTCGTTGAATCCAACCGAATAAAACCCAACTACGAAAAAAAAAATCAGCATTTCCGAACAATATGGACTCTGTAAATTTGATTTGTGGATCCCAAACATGAAGTGATGTTGGGTTATCCATAATAAATTGCTTAGGTCCATTTACTCATTAAACCTTTTACGGGCCGGATTCGTGATCCACTGCATCACACAATCCATTTTTCATCAGACCTACTATTAACTCTACAACTACTATTTTTTTCCCACATGCAAAGACCACACATACTGGCAGCTGTCTTTCACCGGAGAGAAGTGGAATGGACTCTGATGCAGGTCCTGCTTTTCCAATCCCAACCATTCAAATTCGTTGAGATTTGTGTATAAAAAATGTTTTTTTATCGAAATACGTAAATAGAAAATTTTGAATGATTGGAATTGGAAAAGCAAGATCATATTTTTCTCTAAGAAAAGCAGCAGAGTCGGATCCAAGAGAAATGTTTCAACATCATTTTTTTTCATTAATATTTTAAATTGAATTCAATCCAATGATTTTGTTTATTTTCGTTAAGAATACATTCATGTTACAAAATTATAATTTTTGAAATTCATTCAAAATGTGTTATCTGTATCAAAGGTCCAATACATTCTAACATTTTTTAATGTTATTTTTGAGAATTGAATATGTGACTTCTCAGTATAATATCTTTTAGATGTTATTTTTTTATTTTTTATCTTTTGAGGCCAGGCTGGGCGCATAATTTCTTCCTGCAATGTCAAGCGGCAGGACTTGTGGTTTTCCCAACAGATTAGGCCGAAATCACATGAAGCCCATGACTTGATCTCCCACCGGTTTCTGCTTCATTCAAGAGTTCAACTCATGAGCCATTATAATATTCCCAACCCCAAGGGTCGCTCCGTCCCAAAGATCAAACCTTGCTGTTGCCGTCGTTTTGTCTTTTGAGTTTTGGTTTGATTTTCTCTCTTCCCTATCCTTGTTTTTAGATATTGTGATTTTGTCTTATTGAACCAAATTTTCTTATAGAAATTAATTAAAAAATAATATAGAAGTAGATAAATTTTTTGAAAATTTTGATACATAGAAAAAAGAAAAGCATCGATTCGGTTACTATAACCAGTTTAAAGGAAACAAATTATTGGAGAGGATTTTGTATGATAGAATATGTGGGACACAACGGTACATTCAACATTCAGAAGATAGCCATCTATTTTCTATATATGATGTCAAAATACCACCGCTGTCCATCTATTTTCTTATATTATTTTCAATTAATTTCTATAAATAATTTTTGTTTGCATTTGAACGTTTATTCTCAATGAAATTGTTTTTGAGAATACCGTCAAAAAATAGCCATGCAAAATTTTTACTGTATATATGGTCTTTCATTTGACACTCTTATATGTCGATGTAGAAAACGTTCTCACAAATTGTCAGAGAAACAAAATTGTAAACCAATACAGATGATATTTTGTTTGATTGAATATAGATGATATTATTGTTGTGTTTGCATGTCTTACAGCTGGAGTTCCATCAAAATATGAAGAGGCAGGATCCAAAACCACCGACAAATTCATATTTTCTGCATCAGAAATTTTATTTCTATATCAGCGGTTTTCCAAAAAAAAAAAAAAAAATAGGTTAATTTTCTACATACCCTTCAAAACTTCTTTAGTTTTCTATTTACCTAATACTCTTTAATATATCTAATATATGTCTCAATTTTATTTAATTTTTTCTATTTACCCTTAAAATTAATTAACATTAAATATAATTAGAGTCTACTTTTTCCTATTATACCCTTGTTCTTTCTCTTGATCTCTTTCATTCTCTGTATACATGATTGCATTTTGTTTCTCCCTAGTATGATCTCTACAAAATGTACTGACATCAACTAACCCAATTCCAATGAATTTCATTGAGGTCTAAATAAATCACTCTCTGTGATGTCGTTTTGTTCTATATGATCAAATCTAATTTTGATCATTCGTATAAGGTTGAGAGGTTCGTAAATCTGAAAAACAAATAAAACAAAAGAAGCAACAATCTTATTATTGCTTTTGTTTGCCGACTAGGATAAACATACAATTCCCTTTCCAGATACAGGTTTAAAAGAGATAAAGTACCAGAATTATTCAGTCACACATCATTCATTCAGTCGCACAAGCTAGGAACGTTGTTCTTGCTGGGGCAAAACAAACTTATTTGACTGTAATGCTCCTAGTCAACTGTAATTAAAAGCAAATCAAATTAGGAGTACACCAAAATGCTAACAGCATGCTGATAATTAAGATTATACAAATTATAAGAAATTGAATAATTATTTCAGTACTCGCGCTAGAGTACCAGCATTTAGAGAAATGATGTACTATAGTCCCACTAATTATATGGTCCTACTAATTATTTTTCTAAAAAAATATTATATGGTTCCACTAATTATTATTTTAAAATCTCAGCAGCACCCTTCCTCTATGGTTCTCACTAATTATATGGTCCCCTTTCACAATCATTACACTTGTCCCCGCATCAACCTTCATAAATATAAATACTCGCGTTAACTTTTGTAGATATAAATACTTGGAAGATAAGACATTAACACTTCAAAAATAGGATATTAATACTTTGATCCGTAAGTTGTTATGATCTTCCCTTTTCCAGTTTTCCAATCGTTCCCGCGTCAACCTTTCTCTAACAAAAATAGTTGACCTCATAGATATAAATATTTCAGTGCATAAGTATAAATACTTTCAATACTTGAATTTAATATTTTCAGTGTCATATGTAAAAAAATACTTGCAAGTATAAGTATAAATACTTGCACGATTAGATATAAATACTTACGTGACGATGAGCTTGAAAGTACATCATCATGGATCTCATTCGAAAGAGAAATTTGCTTAGGTATTAATATTTTTTTTTTTTTTAGGGTAAGATGGCAACTTGCCATCTTACGATTTTCATTAATAAGAAAAATATTTACATGGTCAACAAAAAGAAAAGCTCAAAAAGATGAAAAATGAAATATTTACACAGTATCCTCACACGCAACTAAACTTAGAAAAGAAAGAAATTTTTTGTGTAGTTACTAGCAGCAACTTCGCCACAGCTGTATATCCTTTATGATTTCTCCTGACAGCGTGCGAATTGGTTTTGTCCTTTGCGAAAAGATTCTGTTGTTCCTTTCACGCCAGATTGACCATAATGTTGCCGCCCAAATAATGTCCTATGTTTGTAATTGCTCCTTGTTGAGAGATGAGGTTCGCGACACCCAAAAATAAATGTGAGACTCATGGCTATGTATAGGTATTAATATTTTAGAAAAAAAAATTCGAATTGTAGAGCTTTTGCGGTCCCTACAGGAAATTATCTTTCCACATTTAATTTTCGGTGGCCCCCCTGTCGATACAGTACGGATACTGTAGAGCGGATATTGTTATCAGCTCCCTAAGAAATATACTACTTTGGGGAACAATTAAGAGTATACAATGTTTTAGAAACTTTATCAATAGGTTAAATACTTTTTCAATTAGCAAAGTCCGAGAATCGAAGTTTCTGAACTTTTCCATTATGGTTAAAATACCCGTATGTAGGCTTGCCATTTAATATTCAAAAAGTATTACATAACTGTTACATCAAATAAATTGTTTAGTATGCTTCTTAGCATGTGTAAGATTCTCATAGATTTGAAGAAAGTAAAACCAAATAAATTGTTTAGAATGACATATCAGATATTACTCGAGATTGTCTCCAGTAATAGTCTGCCTCTAATAAAAGTTTAGAGTTGGTCATGGAAGGAAAGCCAGAGTCTATTTCTAAAAAAAATAAAAAATAAGTAGATACGAAAAAAGAAAGAAATTCTTTAAGTTACCCTGACTCAAGTGCACTAGTAAAAGATTGATACAATTCTTCAAAAGCAAGAGCAACAGTTAAACAGATTAAACATATACATTCCTATCAGAAGAAGCAAGAAGTGTACATATATTACTTTTTTTTAATGTCAGAATTGGGTGCACGTGAGAGACAGAGTTAAGAAAGAAATATGGATTCAAGGAAAAGGAAATTTAGGAGGTGTATAATTGGAAATATAAATTTTAAAATGTGTGGGTTAATTATATAAGGGTAAATAAAAAAGAATTGAAAGAGTTAAGAGGTAAATATAATATATTGAAGTCTTGAGGATATCCATTATCCAATCATATTTTTTATTTTGATTTGGTTTTTTCATAGATTTAAACTATAAACTTATTTATTTGAATTTTGTTAATTAGTATTTGTATCTTAAATTTCATATAACTTAATTACCGACAATTTTATTCATTTCGTATCCATATTTTGTGGATTATCCACTTTGTATCTGTATTCGTTAAGGCGGATTTGGTTTTAAATTTTGACATACGTCTCCTATTTGTATTTGTTTCGTATCCGCTCATTGATAGACGGATACGAATTTGGTATTATCAATAGCCGCTTTAAATTCGCTCCGTTTACACCCCTACCAAGATGGTTTGGTAGCACAACTCCAAAAATAGATCGTGGCTTCAAACGGCGAATCTAAATCGTTAAAATCAACCTACTTCACGGGTGATCCATAAATTTTTTTGAAAATTTTGAATTTATTTAGTACAAAGTCAAGCTGTAAATAAATGAAGGTTTACAAGTTATTTTAATGGATTCATTTTTCTTTATTTTTGTAACACTTAACTTTGTACTAAAAAATTTTAAAATTTTAAAATTATGCAGGTACACACATCACTCGTGAAAGTAGATCAGTTTGAATTCATCGTTTAAAACAAATTCAATAGCTTTTTAAATTATGTTCACCAAGCTATCTTGATAAGCATAATACACGTTAGCCTGACTTCCATTAACTAAACCATATCATATCATGCCTCATTCCTGTATAAATTTATATCTCATCTATGTATACAATTTTATTTTTAATAATTATCCTATGTAGTAAGGGGTATAAATATAGTCTCTTACTCTTTAACTTTTAAGTTAACAAAAAAAATATTTACCCTAACGAGTACCCGATATGATTACGATCTCATATATGTCTTGTACATACAACACTGGTCGGATAAACAAATAAAAAGATGTCATTGACACTCCAACAAAAAACTAATTTTATCATAGGATTTTAAAAGCACATACTTCGACAAATGATCCAAGAGTTAACTAAGTTTAAGTTTCAGTAAAATAATTATGAGAAGGGTTCAAATATCTCATACTTTTCATAGTTCATCATACTTCATAATTTATATCTTCATTTTCAAAGTCTAAATTATCGATAGGAACCGCTCAACATGATATCCATACTAAAATATGCTTGAGGATGAAACTTTATAATTTTTTTAAAAAATTTACTATTTTTTTAGATAGGTATAAAATCATTGTTTCTGAACGGTCTAGAAATTGTGATTTTGTATCTATCTTAAAAACAGTAAAAGAATTTTAAAAATTGTAAAATTTCATACTCAAGCATATTTTAGTATGGATATCATGTTGAGCTGTTCAGATCGACAGTTTGAATTTTGAAAATAAAGTTATAAAATATAAGATATGATGAGGTATTGAACCCTCCTCAATTGGACTATTTGTTTTTTTTATCAATTGGGCTTTTTGTTCAATTGGGCTATTTGCCGTTTTATAAAAAAAAAATTGTAAAGAGAACTGAACCATATAAATACTTCAGAAAATAATTCAATATATACATGACTAAAGACTTCTTAACTTGACAATAGATCGCCATGTCCTTACTTACCAAGTGATCTGAAATTGTGAGCCAAATCGGAACTTTCCTGCGTAGTACAGATTATTAATTAGCACTGAAGTACCAATTAAATGATTTACTGATAAGATTTGGATAAATTGAAACTGAAAAAAATATTATTATTATTATTATAAAAAAATTCTATATAAACAATATTAATGCACTGCACTCTGATTCTGCACACTATCTCTTATAAGCGTATATATTATATATATGGGGAATCGGTTATATACCCATCAAAACTTTGAAAATTGGATATTTGCCCATATCCTATTCAAATTTGAGGTAAATTTTGAGTAGGATATGGACAAATATCCAATTTCAAAAGTTTTGATGGGTATATAACCGATTATGCCTATATATGTATACCGAGAGAGTTGAGCTATTGTACTTCATAAATTAAATAACATATTTTATTTCACACTTATATTTTGTGATTTTAAAGTTCAAACGGTCGATCCAAACCATTCAACATAATCTCCATATTGAATTGTGTTGGGAGACCAAATTTTACATTTTTTAGAAAATTTTTACTATTTTTCAGAATTTTTTAAAATCATTGTTTTTGACAGTCTAGAATTTTATGAAAAATAGTAATTTTTAAAAATTCTAAAAATAATAATTTTTTTCAAAAAATGTAAAATTTGATCTCTAAGGACATTATATTGTGGTCATCATGTTGAATGATCCGGATAGACCTTTTGAACTTCACAACGAAAATATAAGTAAAAAGTAAAACACGCCGTTTACTTCACGAAGCACAATAGCCAACTCTACAAATATAAATAAAGGAAATCTATTAAATTTACGATATATTTACATATATGCGATATATTCGGAAGAATTGAGAATCTTGACAAATCTACACATGATCGTCTATATATCTTGACAATATTCACCAGCTGTGAATCCTTTCCAATAATTAATTATTAGCACATGTGAGTTGACCTCCTGAAAAATCAACAAATAGTCAAAATTTCCATTTCACATGTTAGTTCAAATTAATCTTAAGTTACTTTATTTATTTATTGCCAAACTTCCCGTAGGCTTCACAGGCCTTCAACTTTATATATACCCATCAAGAATATACTACTTTCATCAAAACTTTACACAATGAAGTTTCGACTCTTTTCCATCTCTCTTCTTGTAACCCTCCTATTCTTCTCTTTCACCTCCAATGCTGCCACATTAGACTCAGTGCGCGACACCGACGACCATCCTTTGATCTCAGGAAAACAATATTACATTGTCCCAGTAGTCCATGGCCACGGCGGCGGCCTAACCATGACCACACACAGTTATCTACATTGCCCTCTTTATGTAGCTCAAGAGAACATGGAGGTCAAAAAAGGCATCCCTTTGATCTTCCGTCCCGCAAATCCGAAGGACAAAGTTGTTCGCCTCTCCACCGACATCAACATAGAGTTTGCGACTATTACAACATGTGTGATGCCAACGACATGGCAACTCGGAGATGTCGAAGGAGCTGGTAAGCGGTATGTAACTACTGGAGGGTTAAGTGGGAATCCGGGGAGGGAGACAGTGAGTATTTGGTTTAAGATAGAGAAATTGGGAAATAAAGCCTACAAGCTGGTATTCTGTCCGAGTGTGTGTAAGACTTGTAGGGTGGTGTGTGGGGATGTGGGTGTGTTCAATGAAGGTGGTGGGAAGAGGCTTCTAGGCTTGAGTGGTGAGCGTTTCCCAGTTATGTTCGAGAAATTAAAAGATTCATAATTGTATTAGTAATTGTGTTTTATTAGAATCATAAGATTTATGTGAAGGAAATAATATGTGCAGTGTGCTAGCAGACAGTAAATTTTGCACAATGAATAAACTGGTATGAAATAAACAGATTTTTCCTGTTCCAATTGTTTCTCTTCTTAAATGCTCGCTGGTTATGTTCTGTACATCCTTCTCATCATGAGCTTTACTTCATCAGGAAATCAGAGCAGATGTATGTTCTGTACTGGAAAAAATTCCTGTTCAATTTGGGAAGGACTTGTGAAAATCCATATATAAAAACTTTTGCTTCTTTTCCATTTACGCCTTCCTTAATATTTTGCCAAACATTTGTCAAAACAAAAAAAATGTCCAAATTCAAACTTGGAAAGTTTAAAACTTGAAACTAAAGCATGAATTATTGAATTGTGAGACTCACAATTGTCTTTGCTAATGCAACTTCTGTGTGTTGTTCTGAAGCAGCTCAAATTAATTAGTGTTAAACAAAATCACAGTAAACAGGAAACAATGTATATGAAATTTAACTGAACTGAATTAATTTACAACATTTATTGATTATTGTTGTGTTTATTCACACATATTACAATTTATCAAACATCATAGAATTGGTTATTCTTCTTAAAAGCAATAATCAAAGGCAAGCCTTCTAAACCCAACCAACTTTTCCCACCTTCAATAAAAGCACCCACATTTTGACACGCCGACCTACACAGCTTGCAGACTTTAGGACAAAAAATAATTATGTACCCTCCGTGTCCTGTCTCAACCTTTTCTATTCTAAATTGACCGACACCGTGTCCCGTATCTCCTCTAACTTCACCAGCCAATACAACGTGTCGCCTGCCATAAGCCCCTTCGGGATCTCCAATTTTCCATACCACTGACTCTAAGCAAGAAACACATGATACAAATTGAATGTGAACGCTGCTTGATAGCCTGACTGGATGGGTGTTTGTGACAGGAATAATGGTGATTGGATTGCCGTTGTTGAGTGGAGAGATATCTTGTGCTACAAAGAGAGGCCAAGTGGTGTTCTTTTGCGTAACGATTAACCCGCCTTCTGGACCGCAACTGGATGGAATGATGTAGTATTTCTCTCCTTGGATTAATTCATTTCCTTCGGTATCGAAGATCGGTTCTAATGGTTTTCCGGATTTGAAATGAAGTAAAATGAGGAAGATGGCTGGAAGACAAACTAGAATATGGAGATACTGCATTGATATGTGTTAGCTGACATAATTATTTAACTCAAATTTCGAGTTCTAAATTTAGAGGGAACGGGGCAGCAAGTTAATTAAGAGGGGTGTATCTAGCCGTATAGGCAGTTGCCCAATCAATAATTGAAGGTGTACCTACTCAGCTACTCTACAACACTGGTGTCTTATTTTCAATGTAATCTAAGAGCTTGACTCCTGCATTTTACTCAAAAAATTAATTGAAGGTGTACTACACTTTTTGGAATAAAATTTATTGAGCATGTTTTAGTTTTACAGAGGAAATTTCCTATATGACAAAATCTATTTAGCATGTTTAGTTTTAAAGTTTATAATTTGTAAAGTTTACTTAAGTATCTTAACATACAATTATTCAGGAAAAATCCATCAAAATAAAAAGAGATCTAGCGGTTTGCATCAAAAAAATCCAATTTTATTTCCTTAACATAAATCTTATGATTCTAACAAAACATAATTTCTATTAAAATCATGAATCTTTTTCTTCAACATAACTGGAAAAGGGTCACCGCCTCACCGCTCAAGCCTAGCAGCCTCATCCCACCTTCATTAAACACACCCAAATCCCCACACACCACTCAAAGCCGGAGTCCATATCCACTTCTGCTTAGATCTGGACCGTCCAATCAAAATCCGAATTAATTTGAACCGAGGAGAATGCGCGGGTCCTTTTAATATTTGTGTAGATTCTGATCAGACGATCTGAATCCAAAAAGAATATTTTGTTACTCAGGTGATATGAATTCCTCAAACCTAGCAGCCTCTTCCCACCTTCATTAAAAATTATAAAATCAAAACTATCCATACTCTCGTTTGCTTTGATTAAGAATTCTTGTTGGATTGTCATACATTTTCCATTTCCAATTTGAAATGAGTCAGATTTGGTCGTGGCTCTAAATCAACTGGACAAAAAAAGTATCGCGATCAAGCAGAATCTTCTCTTCATCTCATAACTGAAAATTTAAAATTTGTAACATACAAGTAACATAACCTTTGATCTTTTCATGATATAAATTGTTCATGACTTGTTAAATTAATTTTTCTGATGAGACCATACGTATAACATTGAAAGCTTGCATTTCACGAGTTCTGTGTTTGCATCAAAATTGAAGCCATTTTGATTGTGAATATTTTCTGTACGAATTAAAAAAATAGTCTAGAACAAATAAAATCTATAAAATTTAAATTCAAGAGATAGAAGTTCATAGATAACAAGGATGGCGTTCTAGCTAGCGAAAGCAAAGGCTTTCAGGGAAGCAATCTCATCTCCCAACAAAAACCGATAAACCTTCGCGGCAGTAGTATCTAGGTATGTGATCTGTCAACCTGGACACAGGGCACCACAAGCAACTCGCCCAAATCCCAACCCGCTTTCAATGCACATAATCCACACAAGAACAACCTAAACCACCAGATCCCTGGAGTTAAGGGGAGTTATTACAAGGAGATGATGGCTGGACAATTAGCCAGTAAATCACAGACGTACTACCTATCTCAGCTCACAACAAAGAGATTTGAAAGAGAACAACAAGTGCTTTAACTGTTTTGCAAAGGGGCACAAGAAAGCCAATTGTAAAAACAGAGTAAGATGCATTAACTGTGACACAACATGCCATATCTCACGCTACTGTCCCAAGAAAGCACCAATACATGGTAATAAAGATAACAAACCAGCAGTAGTTACTGCAACAACCAACCAAGAAAGAAAGGAACAACCAAAATCCTTTATAAAAGAGAAGCAACACGAGGCACCACAAATTACCAAACCTAAGACTTAGAAACCCCAGAACAAACATAAAGAGAAAAACATGGACATCTCAGATTGTGAAACCATGGAACTCTTGCACCTGATTAGGTAGACGTAGAGAGAGCTGAAGAACTTGAGGTCTTCATTAACCCCAGAGATGAACTCTTACCCCAAAGCACGCAACTGTATCGCACAACAATAGTGCTAGTCGGGCCTAACCAAAACGATAAATTTCTCGCACACCGCATTGCTACTCGACTTGCAAGTTATTTCAGGAAACAACCACAAGATTTCAAGGTCAGAAAAGCCCAATCGGTAGTGGGGGACTATCTTGCAATTTTTCCCACATACGACATGATGAAAGAAGCCACATATGTGTGTGTGTTCGTGTTAGGGCCAGGTGTTGAGGTTCAGTTGACTCAATGGACCAAAGAAGCAAGTCTACTCTACAACCCTTCATCCAACCTTGCAAGAATCAAGCTCCATGGGGTTCCTTACCAGAACTGGAACGAGCACGATGTAGCTGACATTGTTTCTGGTTTTGGGGAACTCAAAAAATGTCGCTTGTCAATGTGACTGAAAACTATGAATTTATTCACGCATTGGTGGACTGTCACCGGACAAAGCATGTTCCCCGTTATTTAATTGCTTGGGTGATCACTATGCACCATTGAAAGTGGAACTTAATGGTTGGATACACACATCGGAACCAAACCCAATCCCAGCAAGACGTGAAAATAACAGGAATGATGGATCCACACAAGGATCTCGCAGGGGAGCTAAGGATGATGATAGCTTAATAAAATGCAGCCCCTTACCTGAGAAACCGTCCAACAACAAGAGATCGGCTAGGCCCCAGCCATAACCACCGTAGGAGAAATGACCATGGGGGAGAAGAAGTGAAGAAGACAGTACAATTTGAGACACCCGTGAAACAAACAAATGGAGAGGCAGACAGTAAAACTGTACATGAAAGTACAAATGGAGAAACCATTCTAACTGTTACAAGTTCAAATAGAGCACGCGGCTACAGGTATGTACGGGGCATTAAATATGACAAGCAATATGGGAGAACAATTCAGGGTAGTTATGATTGCTGACATTCCTAAAGCAGCGTGCGGCCTCTTCCTAGAGAAAGTTGAGACATTCTCCTCTGACTAGCACATAAAGTCATCCTTCAATTTACTTTGGAGAGGGCAGACTTTTAAGCCCCATGTACTTGGCGAACTTGAGGTTCACAAAGTCAGATCAGAAGAAAGCCCCACATACCTCATGGGCCCTCTCATGTCTCCAATGAATGGGATAGAGGAAAACTTCTTCTCTTTGACAGCCCACTAGGAAGAAACACTCACCTTAGCAGGCCCAATTATTTACTTAGGCCCAACTATTGAAGAAGAAATATCAACGAACTCCCTTGCTCTCAAAGAAGGCCCACCCAACTCTACAAAAAAATAGCCTGGATACCTCCAACGGTTCTCCACCAGGTTTCTCAGGCCCGCCAAGATATATAAGAGGGCCGATTAGGCATAGTGTGCGTCTCTCTTCCAAAATAATGGAGTGTACCTCTGCCCTGAAGAACGAGCTCGTAGAGTCATAAAGCCATACTCAGTCCCTTTCCACAAGAAAAGACAAGCAAGGAAGCGCAATCCCTCACCTGTAAAATTAGACTACTTGAAGTCCTTCGTACCACTCTCAGACAACCAGGCAGAAGCAATAGTCACACAAGTTGGCATCAAACTCAATGACCAAATGAAGAAGGCCACCATGGCTGCAATAGTGGTGGAGTAAGTAAGTTAGTAGCTGGGTCAAGGAGATGAGGCAATTTTGGTTTTTAATGTTAGAAAAAAATTATCAATTTCGGGTTTGTTTTATTAGAAAGGTGGTTTATCTCACTAGGAGAAGGGAAGGAAATGTTCAATTGTATCTAGGTTTTAGAAGGAAGGTCAGCAGCTATAGGCGCTGTTTTGGGGTTAGTTGGTATGATTCACAGTTTTTTAGTTTGAAGTCGAAGAAGGCAGAGTTTCTAAGAAGGCACTATTGTAAGACCTCATCTCCTAATATTATTAGTCACCGAGTGAACTTCGGTGTTATATTAAGTTTCCAATGAATTACAAAACAAAGGTTAAAATTATTACATGGAATGTATGGGGACTTAATGAAAGGGAGAAAAGACTAGCAATTCGACAAACTTTTTTCATAGAAAAGCCAAGTATCGTGTGCTTGCAAGAAACAAAATTGAGGAGAAATGATGATAACTTAAGAAAATAAATATGCGGGAGAAGATTAGATGGATATCAAGCTATGAACTCGCAAGGATCAAGATAAGGCATCCTCATAGCTTGGCAAAGGAAAAGGTAAACTTTGATAACCATAGAAACAAAGGAATTTGCTTATCTGTACAATTGTGCGACTCATTTTTGGATGAAACTATCAAGATTACTGGGGTGTACGGGCCATCCAGACCAGAAACAAGGGAACAGTTTTTCCAAGAACTACATTTTGAATGCCCAGGAGACGGTACACCTTAGCTGGTTTGCGGGGATTTTAGCATAACGCTACAAAATAATGAAAGGAACACCTATACAGCTAATTGGAGATGGCCTCGAGCATTCGCAAGATTGATTTCAAATTTGGGTCTGCTACGTCCTATCCCGGGGGAGTAGGCTGTATGGAGAAAGAGTTAAGACAGTAGGCTCGCCCCATCTCAGGTCGACGGACCGAGACCAAGAAGAAGGGTGAAGGTTTGAAGGTAGTGCTCTATCCTCTATAATACCTTGCTTAACAGAAAATGCTACCCGTATTACAGGGAATTCTCTGCCTTAAATAGGGGACCCCAGACCGTTAAAATGCATTGTCAAAACAGTTAGGGTAGTTCGCATAGAAGCGGTGATGCCCACATAATCGGCGGTGATGCGAAGTCGAGGTTGGACTGGGCCTTATCGTTTGAGGCCCAACTCGACTTCGTGGGTCGGATTGTTTTGAGTTGATCGGGCGAGGCCCAGCTTGGTTCTTGCCAGGCCGTTCGGCAGCTGGACTATGGGCCTCAGTTTTATTTGATCTCGGGCTAGCCCCAAGGGGGGTCCGGGTCCCGAGTAATGACCCGACTGGGCATCGTTGGACAAGCTTGTTGTCAGGCTGCGAGCCTTGCTGCTCTCAGTCTCGGATTGGCCCGCGACCATATTAAGGGCCCTATTTTATTTTACCTCGGGTTGGCCCTTGCGGGGTCCGAATCCCGAGTCATTTGTGGGCCAAGTTCAAGTTTATTGAGGGCCATTAGCACATGGACCTATCAGGGTCTGATAGACATGAGAATGCAAGAAGAAGGTTTACTTGGTCAAACGCGAGATTCACACTAGCCATGGCTAAGTTAGACAGATTTCTCCAATCAACTGAATGGAGTGCCCTTTTTTCCAACTCGAAACAGGAAGTGTTGCCAAATACAAATTATGACCACAGCCCTATCATGTATGAAGCAACGACAACCTTCAAAAGAACGAAGATTTTCATATTTGAAAATCTATGGCTCAAATCTGAATATTTTATCGATTGCATGCACCAATTGTGGACCAGCTTACGACCAACAGAGAATCCCAAGCATTTGCATACAAACTTGAAAAAATGCATCAGAAATTACAAGATGGACAAAAGCTCGAATTGGGAATATCAAATGAACAAATAGAAGCATGCAGGGACTACATAGGGTGGATTGACAAAGTGGAGGAGAGAATGATACCAACACAGCTAGAAAAAAGGATCAAGGCATTAGTTAAAAGGCAATATACCACATTAGCAGTATACGAAGAGGAACTATGGAAATAAAGAGCTAAAACCAAGTGGCAAATTAAAGGCGACAACAACACGATGCGTATGCCACTATAGCATAGAGACAAAAAATAGTTTGAAAGATAGAACACAATGGAAGAAGGTACAAGGATCAACAAAGCAACGCCCGAATATTTTGAGATTTCTACATAAACCTCATGGGAAAAGAAGAGGAGGGTTACCAGAACATA
This sequence comes from Carex parvula, assembly GCA_025461045.1. Lineage (NCBI taxonomy): Eukaryota > Viridiplantae > Streptophyta > Magnoliopsida > Poales > Cyperaceae > Carex > Carex parvula. The sequence goes on along the minus strand of JAJGRW010001043.1, from coordinate 143,085 downwards.
GATTAGCAACAACTATATATGATTCAACAAGATTTAACAAGTTTAGCAAACCCCATCACTCAAGAGGAAATTGCACAGGTCATTCAGGAATGGCCTAACAATAAAGCACCGGTTTTGAGGGTTTAACAAGCGAATTCTACAAAAGTTTTGCTACCTTGCTTATCCCATATTTATTAGTTGTCTTCACAACCGTGACCACTACAACTCAAACCCTAGACCAACTTAATTCCTCCTACATAATACTATGCCAAAAAAAGACAACCCCACCAAACCAACAGACTTTAGGCCAATAAGTCTAATACATGGATGCCAAAAGATATTATTCAAAATCTTGGCAAATAGACTTCAAGGGCAGATTGACAGCTTATTACACCAACCACAGACGGGATTCGTGAAGGGAAGATAGATTTTAGAAGGGTTTATATATGCGAGAGAGATACTACAATTTGCAAGAAAAAACAAGTTACCATTTGCAATCTTCAAAGCCAACATCCACAAGGCTTTTGACACAATCAATTGGAAGTTTTTATTAGCAGTAATGAAAGCTTTGGGATTTCCTTTACAATGGTAACTTTGGATCAAAAACTTGGCTCTACAAGGTCATTCCCAAATCATACTCAATGGCCTTATGGGAAAGAAAATCAAATTAAAGATAGGGGTGCGGCAAGGGGACTCGCCCCCATTACTTTTCATCATTGTCATGGATTCTTACCAAGATGGATGCAAAAATTATCTCACAGAGGAGCTCTCAGAATGCCAATCAACTCAATGGAACCATGCTTGTTGTATGCCAATGACGCCCTGTTTTTTGTGAAACCAGAAATGCAACAGATTAAAGTGCTAAATTTGATTCTAATAACCTTTCAGGCACTGTCGGATTTAAAGGTAAACATGGAAAAATCTGAACTGGTGGGAGTTAATGTGAAAGAAAGCAACATGCGAATACTGGTATCAAAGCTAGGGTGTAAAAAAGGAGAATGGCCACTCAAATATCTAGGTTTACCGCTCACAGAGGCAGCAATACCTCACGCAACATACAAGGCATTGATTCTGAAAATAGAGCAGCGCCTGTCGGGTTGGGAAGCCAAATTCCTCACATTGGCAGGAAGAATAGTGTTGATTAACATAGTCTTATCGGCCATACCAAACTGTTTCATGTCGGTATTTCACCTACTATAATAAGTTATTGAAGAAATTGATCGAATCAAATAGAATTTCCTGTGGCATGGGGCAAAACTGGATCAAAAAAAGATACACCTAGCGAATTGGGAGATGATATGCCCAAAAAATTAAGAGAATTAGGGACTATCAACCACAGAATTTTCAATATAGCCCTTCTGACAAAATGGCTTTGGCAATGGCAAAACCCACAGGAAAAGATATGAAAATCAATATTCTCAGCCATATACTGCCAACAAAGACCAATGGCACCATCCTTATGCGAAAGCACCATTCTAAGAATACTAGTACAGGGCACAACAATCAAGTTCTGGAAGCAGGATTGGGGACAAGGTCTGATGCGACACAACCTTCCTAAACTGTACACTTTTGCACTGAATCAAGAGAGCACAGTTAAAGATGTCATCACAACAATGGATTTGTCTATTCTCTGCAAACCGATCAATTCAGACCAAAGAAGGCAAGAATTAGCGGAACTGCTACCTTCAGAGAGATACTATGCCAGCAAATCGCAGCATCCCAGGAGACAATCGATCAGGTTTTTTGGAAACCGCACAATCAGGTATCTTCTTCTTCAAATCCGCCTACTTAAGATTAAGTGATAGGTCAAGGACTTGCTCAAATCTGGACGCAATGTGGAAACTTAGAGTACCACCTGGGTCAAAGTTTTCACATGGTTACTCTATCACAACAAAATACTGACAGTCAACAACTTAAAATCAAGAGGATTCGTGCTGGTGGGAATGTGTTACATGTGCAGAAACAACGAGGATTCGAGAACACACCTTTTCAATGAATGTCAAATGGGAACAACAATCACTACAGGGGCATTACAATTAGTGGAAGGATATCTAAGGAACAAAGATTTGAACTACATTCAGGATATGATAGATGCCACAATACCGAAGAAAACCTAAGAAATAATAGTAATCTCAAACTTCATTATTTGGCAGGAGAGATGCAATCGAATTTTCAATGACAAAATCAGAACAGTAGAGCAACTAATCTAAGATGTAGATCAGCAATGGAGATTATCACAACTAGCAAGCAATTATGGTAGAAGATATAGAGACAATGGATAATTAGGAAGAACTTTAACCTTGATTTTTAATTGATCTGTAATTTTGATTGTATTTGTTTTTTTACTTCTTTCCCTTACTACCCTTGTATATAGCGCAAGGTTTCCACCCCCGGAAACCGACAAACTATGTAACTGTTTATGGTTAATTTAAATGAGGGCATGACCCATATTGTTTTCTCAAAAAAAAATTCAAGAGATATTTGACATGTAGCAGAGTAAAAAAGAATACCACTTTCAGTTGCAATAATACACTTGAAGAAGGTATATGTTTGTATCTGATATGCACTGTTGATCATGAAATAGACGTCCTAGATAGCCTCATATGGCCCAATGCTATTCGTGAAGTTGCAAAAAAGAAAGGACTACATGCAGCTCTATAAGCATACAAGTACAAGCACCAATTGAAATGCACTTTAGACCGCTTGATCTAACCTGGTCATGAATTGACCCAAGTCTTTACCTAAAACCCTTGAACCCAGGAATTCGCATCCTCTGAGATATCTCAAACTTTGAGTGTTTTTTGGAAATACAACTAGAAGAAGATGAAATATAACTTGTCATATTATTGTAGTTGTATTTCATCTTCTTCTAGTTGCCTTTCACCTTATATTGGTTAGCTTTCATCTTCTACTAGTTGTCTTTCATCTTCTACTTGTTGTCTACTGGTTGTCTTTCATCTTCTTCTAGTTGTATTTCATCTTATTCTAGTTGTCATTTATCTTGTACTGTCTTTTATTTTTTTTCTAGTTGTCTTTCACCTTCTACTAGTTATCTTTCCTTTTCTTCTAGTTGTCTTTCATGTTCTACTTGTTGTTTTTGTCTACTACATGTTGTATTTCATCTTCTTCTATATGTATTTCATTTTCTACTGTTTGTCTTTTATGTTCTACTGGTTGTCTTTCACCTAGTATAGGTTCTACATTTTCTTCTTGTTGTAATTCATCTTCTTCTAGTTGCCTTTCACCTTATACTGGTTGTCTTTCTTGTTCTACAAGTTGACTTTTATCGTCTACTACATGTTGTATTTCATCTTAATCTAGTGGTCTTTCATGTTATACTTGTTGTTTCGTCTACTATATGTTGTATTTCACCTTCTTCTGGTTGTATTGTTTTTTCAACTGGTTGTCTTTCATGTTCTACTGGTTGTCTTTCGTCTACTACAAATTGTATTTCATCATCTTCTAGTTGTATTTCATCTTCTTCTAGGAGTCTTCACCTTGTACTAGTTGTCTTTTATGTTCTATTATTAGTTGTCTTTCATCTTCTACTAGTTGTCTACTGGTTGTCTTTCATCTTCTTCTAGTTGTCTTTCATCTTCTATTAGTTGTCTACTAGTTGTCTTTCATCTTATACTGGTTGTCTTTCATCTTCTTCTGGTTGTCTTTCATCTTCTACTAGTTGTCTTTCATGTTCTACTGGTTGTCTTTCGTCAACTACAGGTTGTTTTCATCTTATTCTAGTTGTATTTCATAGTATTCTAGTTGTATTTCATCTTCTTCTAGTTGTCTTTCACCTTGTAATTGTTGTCTTTCTTGTTCTACAAGTTGGCTTTTATCTTCTTATACAGGTTGTATATCTTTTTCTTCTAGTTGTATTTCATACTATTCTAATTGTATTTCATCTTCTTCTAGTTGTCTTTCACTTTGTACTGGTTGACTTTCTTGTTAAACTGGTTGTCTTTTATCTTTTTCAAGTTGTCTTTCATGTTCTACTAGTTGTCTTTCCTCTACTATAGGTTGTATTTCATCTTTTTCTAGATGTGTTTCACCATGTACTGGTTGTCTTTCATCTTCTACTAGTTGTCTAAATGTTGTATTTCATCTTCTTCTAGTTGTCTTCTTATTCTAGTTGTATTTCATCTTCCTCTAGTTGTCTTAAACCTTGTTCTGGTTGTCTTTCTTGTACTACTGGTTGGCTTTTATCGTCTACAACATGTTGTATTTTCATCTTATTCTAGTTGGCTTTTATCTTCTACTACAGGTTATATTTCATATTATTCTAGTTGTATTTAATCTTCTTCTAGTTGTCTTTGACCTTGTACTGGCTGTCTTTCTTTTTCTACTAGTTGAATTTTATTTCCTACTAGTTGTCTTTCATCTTCTACTAGTTGTATTCATCTTCTTCTAATTGTATTACATCTTCCTCTAGTTGTCCTTTATCTGGTTATCTTTTATTTGTTTTTCACCTTCTACTAGTTGTCTTTCAGCTTCTACTTGTTGTCTTTCATGTGCTACCATTGTCTTTCATGTTCTACCGATGTCTTTCTACTACTATATGTTGTATTTCATCTCTTCTAGTTGTATTCCATACTCTTCTAGTTGTATTTCATATTATTCTAGTAGTCTTTCACCATGTACTGCTCTTTCATGTTCTACTGGTTGTATTTCATCTTATACATATTGTCTTTCATCTTCTTCTAGTTGTATTTCATGTTCTTCTAGTTGTTATTTATCTTGTACTGGTTGTCTTTCATTTTCTTCTTGTTGTCCTTCTACTTGTTGTCTTTCACCTTCTACTTGTTGTCTTTCAGCTTTTACTTGTTGTTTTTTGTCTACTTCAGGTTGTATTTCATCTTCTTCTAGTTGTATTTTATATTATTCTAGTTATATTCTTCATGTAGTCTTTCACCCTCATCTAGTTGTCTTTGAAGTTATACTGGTTGTCTTTCATCTTCTTCTACAAGTCTTTTACCATGTACTGGTTGTCTTTCATTTCTTCTTCTTGTCTATCACCTTCTAGCTGTTATCTTTCAGCTTTTACTGGTTGTTTTTTGTCTACTAAATGTTGTATTTTATCTTCTTCGTGTTGTATTTCATATTATTCTAGTTCAATTTCATCTTCTTCTTGAACTCTTTCACCTTGTACTGGTTGTCTTTCATGTTTTGCTGGTTGTCTTTCATCTTCATCTATTGTCTTTCACCTTCTACTAGTTGTCTTTCATCTTATTTTAGTTGTCTTACATGTTCTACTTGTCGTTTTTATCTAGCACAGGTTGTCTTTCATCTTCTTCTAGTTGTATTTCATTTTCTACTTGTTGTATTTCATGTTCTGCTGGTTGTCTTTCGTCTACTACAGGATGTATTTCATATTCTTCTAGTTGTATTTCATCTTCTTCTTGTAGTATTTCATCTTGTACTAATTGTCTTTCATGTTCTACTGGTTATCTTTCATCTTCTTGTAGTTGTCTTTCCTCTTCTACTAGTTGGCTTTCATCTTCTACTAGTTGTATGCAGGTTGTATTTCATCTTTTTCAAGTTGTCCTTCATCTTGTACTTGTTATTTTTCATCATCTTCTAATTGTCTTTCACCATGTACTAGTTGTCTTTCATCTTCTTATGGTTGTCTTTCTTCTAGCTATATTTCATATTTTTCTAGTTGTATTTCATATACTTCTAGTAGTCTTTCACCTTGTACTGCTTGTCTTTCATGTTCTACTAGTTGTTTTTCATCTTATACCGGTTTTCTTTCATCATCTTCCATTCGTATTTCATCTTATTCTAGTTGTCATTTATCTTGTATAGGTTGTCTTTCATTTTCTTCTTATTGTCTTTCACATTCTACTTGTTGTCTTTCAGCTTTTACTGGTTGTCTTTCGTCTACTACAAGTTGTATTTTATCTTTTTCTAGTTGTATTTCATATTATTTTTGTTGTATTTCGTCTTCTTCTAGTTGTATTTCATATTATTCTAGTTGTATTTCATCTTCTTCTAGTTGTCTTTCACCTTGTGCATCTTTCTGGTTCTCCTAGTTGGCTTTTATCGTCTACTACATGTTGCATTTCATCTTCTTCTAGTTGTCTTTTATGTTCTACTTGTTGTTTCGCCTACCACAGGTTGTATTTCATCATCTTCTAATTGTATTTTATTTTCTACTGGTTGTCTTTCATGTTGTTCTGGTTGTCTTTGATCTATTACAAGTTGTATCTCATCATCTTCTAGTTGTACTTCATTTTCTTTTAGTTGTATTTCATCTTCTTTTAGTAGTGTTTCACCTTGTACTGGTTGTCCTTCTTGTTCTACTCGTTATCTTTCATTTTATACTGATTGTCATTCATCTTCCAGGTGTCTTTCACCTTCTAATAGTTTTTCATCTTCATCTAGTTGTCTATCATGTTTTACTGGTTGTTTTCGTCTACTACTGGTTGTATTTCATTTTCTTCTAGTTGTATTTCATTTTCTACTGGTTGTCTTTCGTCTACTACATGTTGTATTTCATCTTCTTCTAGTTGTATTTCATATTTTTCTAGTTGGATTTCATCTTCTTCTAGTTGTCTTTCACTTTTTATTGGTTGGCTTTCATTTTGTATTGGTTGGCTTTCATTTTCTACTAGTTATCTACTAATTATCTTTCATCTTCTTCTAGATGTATTTCATTTTCTTCTAGTTGGCTTTCATTATGCTGGTTGTCTTTCATTTTTTTCTAGTTGTCTTTCACCTTCTACTAGTTGTTTTTCATCTTCTTATAGTTGTCTTTTATTTTTTTATTATTGTTTTCGTCCACTACAAGTTGTATTTCATCTTCTTCAAGTCGTATTTCATTTTCTGCTAGTTGTATTTCATGTTCTACTAGTTGTCTTTCGTCTACTACAGGTTGTATTTCATCTTCTTCTAATTGTATTTCATATATTCTTCTCATTGTATTTCATCTTCTTCTAATAGTCTTTCATCTTGTACTGGTTGTCTTTCATGTTCTACTAGTTGGCTTTCATCTTCTTCTAGTTGTCTTTCATCTTGTACTTGTTGTCTACTGATTGTATTTCATCTTCTTCTAGTTGTCTTTAATCTTGTACTGGTTGTTTTTCAAGTTTTACTGATTGTCTTCCATCTTCTTTTAGTTGTTTTTCATCTTTTCCTTGTTCTCTTTCATCTTCTTCTAGTTGTATTTTATTTTTTACTGGTTGTTTTTCATGTTCTACTTGTTGTCATTCATCCACTACAGCTGGTATTTCTTCTTCTAGTTGTATTTCATATTCTTCTAGTTGTATTTCATCTTCTTCTAGTTGTCTTTCACCTTTGTATTGGTCGTCTTTCATGATTTGCTGGCTGTCTTTCATCTTCAACTAGTCTACTGGTTGTATTTCATCTTCTTTAAGTTTTCCTTCATATTGTACAGGTTGTTTTTCATCTTCTTCTTTCACCTTCTACTAGTTTTCTTTCATCTTCTTATTGTTGTCTTTCATGATGTACTAGTTGTCTTTCATGTTCAACAGGTTATCTTGTATCTTTTTCTAGTTGTATTTCATCACCTTCTAGTTGTCTTTCATCTTCTTCTAGTTATATTTCATATTATTATAGTTGTGTTTCATCTTCTTCTAGTTGTCTTGCTCCTTTAACTTGTTGTATTTCTTGTTCTACTAGTTGGCTTTCATTTTCTACTAGTTGTCTTTTATCTTCTATTAGTTGTTTACTGGTTGTCTTTCATCTTCTTCTAGTTGTCATTTGTCTTGTACTGGTTGTCTTTCGTCTACTACAGGTTGTATTTCATCTTCTTCTAGTTTTATTTCATATTATTCTAGTTGTATTTCATCTTCTTCTAGTTGTATTTCATGTTATTCTTGTTCGATTTCATCTTCTTCTAGTTGTTTTTCACTTTGTTCTGGTTGTCTTTCTTATTCTACTAGTTGGCTTTTATCTTCTCCTACAGATTGTATTTCATCTTCTTCTAGTTGTATTTCATCTTCTTTTAGTTGTCTGTCAACTTGTACTGGATGTCTTTCTTATTCAACTAGTTGGATTTTATCTTCTACTAGTTGTATTTCATCTTTTTCTAATTGTATTTCATATTATTCTAGTTGTATTTCATCTTCTTCTAGTTGTCTTACTCCTTTAACTTATTGTCTTTCTTGTTCTACTAGTTGACTTTCATATTCTACTAGTTTTCTTTTATCTTCTATTAGTTGTCTACTGGTTGTCTTTCATCTTATTCTAGTTGTCATTTATCTTGTACTGGTTGTCTTTCGTCTACTACAGGCTGTATTTCATCTTCTTCTTGTTTATTTCATCTTCTTCTAGTTGTATTTCATCTTCTTCTAGTTGTCTTTCACTTTGTTCTGCTTGTCTTTCTTATCCTACTAGTTGGCTTTTATCTTCTACTACAGGTTGTATTTCATCTTCTTCTAGTTGTATTTCATATTATTCTAGTTTTATTTCATCTTCTTTTACTTGTCTTTCAACTTGTACTGGTTGTCTTTCTTATTCAACTAGTTGGATTTTATCTTCTACTAGTTGTCTTTCATCTTCTACTAGTTGTCTAGTAGTTGTATTTCATCTTCTTCTAGTTGTCATTTATATTGTACTGGTTGTCATTCACCTTGTTGTACTGGTTGTTTTTCATGTAATACCGATTGTCTTTCATCTTCTTCCAGGTTGTATTTTATTTCTTCTAGTTGTATTTCATATTCTGGTAGTTATATTTCATATTCCTCTAGTTGTATTTCATATTCTTCTAGTAGTCTTTCATCTTGTACTGGTTGTGTTTCATGTTCTACTAGTTTTCATCTTATACTGGTTGTCTTTCATCTTCTTCCATTTTTATTTCATCTTATTCTAGTTGTCATTTATCTTATACTGGTTGTCTTTCCTTTTCTTCTTGTTGTCTTTCACATTCTACTTGTTGTCATTCAGCTTTTACTGGTTGTCTTTCGTCTATTACAAGTTGTATTTCATCTTCTTCTAGTTGTCTTTCACCTTGTGTTGTTTGTCTTTCACCTTGTACTGGTTGTATTTCATGTTCTACTAGTTGTTTTTCATCTTATACTGATTGTTTTTCATCTTCTTCTAGTTGTCTTTGATGTTTTCTTATTGTTTTTGTCTACCACAGGTTGTATCTCATCTTCTTCTAGTCGTATTTCATTTTCTACTGGTTGTATTTCATGTTCTACTGGTTGTCTTTCATCTACTATAGGTTGTATTTCATCTTCTTCTTGTTGTATTTCATATTCTTCTAGTTGTATTTAATCTTCTTCTAATAGTCTTTCATCTTGTACTGGTTGTCTTTCATGTTCTACTGGTTGTCTTTCATCTTTTTATAGTTGTCTTTCATCTTGTACTTGTTGTCTTCTGGTTGTATTTCATCTTCTACTAGTTGTCTTTCATCTTGTACTGGTTGTCTTTCAAGTTTTACTGGTTGTCTTTCATCTTCTTTTAGTTGTTTTTCACCTTCTACTTGTTGTCTTTCATCTTCTTCTAGTTGTATTTCATTTTTTACTGGTTGTCTTTCATATTCTACTTGTTGTATTTCGTCTACTACAGCTTGTATTTCATCTTGTTCTAGTTGTATTTCATATTCTTCTAGTTGTATTTCATCTTCTTCTGGTTGTCTTTCACTTTGGTAATGGTCGTCTTTCGTGTTCTACTAGTTGTCTTTCATCTTCTAGTAGATGGCATTCATCTTCTACAAGTTGTCTACTGGTTGTATTTCATCTTCTTATTTCACCTTCAACTAGTTGTCTTTCATCTTCTTATGGTTGTCTTTCAAGATCTACTGGTTGTCTTTCATGTTCAACAGATTGTCTTTCATGATCTACTGGTTGTCTTTCATGTTCAACAGGTTGTTTTTCATCTTCTTCTAGTTGTCTTTCATCACATTTTAGTTGTCTTTCATCTTGTACTGGTTGTCTTTCAAATGTTATTGGTTGTCTTTCATCTTCTTCTAGTTGTTTTTCACCTTCTACTATTTGTCTTTAATCTTCTCGTAGTTGTCTTTCATGTTCTACTAGTTGTCTTTTGTGTACTACATGTTGTATTTCATCTTCTTCTAGTTATATTTTATTTATTCTAGTTCTCTTTCGTCTTGTACTGGTTGTCTTTCGTGTACTACATGTTGTATTTCATCTTCTTCTAGTTATATTTCATATTATTCTAGTTGTATTTCATCTTCCTCTAGTTGTCTTGCTCCTTTAACTTGTGGTATTTCTTGTTCTACTAGTTGGCTTTCATTTTCTACTAGTTGACTTTTATTTTCTACAAGTTGTCTTTTATTTTCTATTAGTTGTTTACTGGTTGTCTTTCATCTTCTTCTAGTTGTCATTTATCTTGTACTGGTTGTCTTTCACCTTGTATCTTTCGTCTACTACAAGTTGAATTTCATCTACTACAGGTTGTATTTCATCTTCTTCTAGTTTTATTTCATATTATTCTAGTTGTATTTCATCATGTTCTAGTTGTATTTCATATTATTCAAGTTGTATTTTATCTTCTTCTAGTTGTCTTTCACTTTGTTCTGGTTGTCTTTCTTTTTCTACTAGTTGGCTTTTATCTTCTACTACAGGTTGTATTTCATCTTCTTCTAGTTGTATTTCATATTATTCTAGTTGTATTTTATTTTCTTTTAGTTGTCTTTCAACTTGTACTGGTTGTCTTTCTTATTCAACTAGAAATATTTTATCTTCTACTAATTGTCTTTTATCTTCTACTAGTTGTATTTCATCTTCTTCTAATTGTATTTCATCTTCATCTAGTTGTCCTTTATCTGGTTGTCCTTCATCTTCTTCTCGTTGTCATTCATCTTGTACTGGTTGTCTTTCATGTAATACCGGTTGTCTTTCATATACTAGAGGTTATTTTTTATTTTTTCTAATTGTATCTCATATTATTCTAGTTATATTTCATATTCTTCTAGTTGTATTTCATATTCTTCTAGTAGTCTTTCACCTTGTACTGGTTGTCTTTCATGTTCTACTAGTTGTTTTTCATCTTGTACTGGTTGTCTTTCATCTTCTTCTATTTGTATTTCATCTTATTCTAGTTGTCATTTATCCTGTACTGGTTGTCTTTCATTTTCTATTTGTTGTCTTTCACATTCTACTTGTTGCCTTTCAGCTTTTACTGGTTGTCTTCCGTCTACTACAATTTGTATTTCATTTTCTTTTAGTTGTATTTCATATTATTATTGTTGTATTTTGTCTTCTTCTAGTTGTATTTCATATTATTCTAGTTGTATTTCATCTTTTTCTAGTTGTCTTTCACCTTGTGTTGTTTGTCTTTCTGGTCCTACTAGTTGGCTTGTATCGTCTACTACATGTTGTATTTCATCTTCTTCTAGTGGTCTTTCACCTTGTGTTGTTTGTCTTTCTGGTTCTACTAGCTGGCTTTTATCGTCTACTACATGATGGCATTCATCTTCTTCTAGTTGTCTCTCATGTTCTACTTGTTGTTTCGTCTACCACAGGTTGTATTTCATCTTCTTCTAATTGTATTTTATTTTCTACTGGTTGTCTTTCATGTTCTACTGGTTGTCTTTGATCTATTACAGGTTGTATTTCATCTTCTTCTAGTTGTATTTCATATTCTTCTAGTTATATTTCATATTCTTCTTGTTGTATTTTCATATTCTTCTTAGTCTTTCACCTTGTACTGGTTGTCTTTCATGTTTTACTAATTGTTTTTCATCTTATACCGGTTGTCTTTCATCTTCTTCTAGTTGTCTTTCATGTTTTCTTATTGTTTTTGTCTACTACAGGTTGTATTTCATCTTCTTCTAGTCGTATTTCATTTTCTACTGGTTGTATTACATGTTCTACTGGTTGTCTGTCGTCTACTACATGTTGTATTTCATTTTATTCTTCATGTATTTCACATTCTTCTTGTTGTCTTTCATCTTGTACTAGTTGCCTTTCATGTTCTACTGGTTGTCTTTCATCTTCTTCTAGTTGTCTTTCATCTTGTACTTGTTGTCTACTGGTTGTATTTCATGTTCTTCTAGTTGTCTTTCATCTTGTACTGGTTGTCTCAAGTTTTACTAGTTGTCTTTCATCTTCTTTTAGTTGTTTTTCATCTTCTACTTGTTCTCTTTCATCTTCTTTTAGTTGTTTTTCACCTTCTACTTGTTCTCTTTCGTCTTCTTCTAGTTGTATTTCATCTTTTACTGGTTGTCTTTCATGTTCTACTTGTTGTCTTTCATCTACTACAGCTTGTATTTCATCTTGTTCTAGTAGTATTTCATATTTTTTTAGTTGTATTTCATCTTATTCTGGTTGTCTTTCATGTTCTACTGGTTGTCTTTCATCTTCTAGTAGATGACATTCAACTTTGACTAGTTGTCTACTGGTTGTATTTCATCTTCTTCAAGTTGCCATTCATTTTGTACTGGTTGTTTTTCATCTTCTTCTTTCACATTCTACAAGTTGTCTTTCATCTTGTACTGGTTGTCTTTCAAGTTTTACTAGTTGTCTTTCATCTTCTTCTAGTTGTTTTTCATCTTCTACTAGTTGTCTTAAATCTTCATGTAGTTGTCTTTCGTTTACTACATGTTGTATTTCATCTTCTTCTAGTTGTCTTGCTCATTGTACTGGTTGTCTTTCATGTTATATTGGCTTTTACCTTATACTAGGTGTCTTTCATCTTCTTCTAGTTGTCTTCCATGTTTTATTTGTTGTTTTCGTCTACTACTGGTTATATTTCATCTTCTTCTAGTTGTATTTCATTTTCTACTGGCTGTCTTTAAATGTTCAACATGTTGTCCTTCATCTTCTTCTAGTTGTATTTCATCACCTTCTAATTGTCTTTCATCTTGTACTGGGTGTCTTTCAAGTTTTACTGGTTGTCTTTCATCTTCTTCTAATTGTTTTTCACATTCTACTAGTAGCCTGTCATCTTCTTCTAGTTGTCTTTCATGTTTTACTGGTTGTCTTTCGTCGACCATAGGTTGTATTTCATATTTTTCTAGTTGTATTTCATATTATTCTAGTTGTATTTCACATTCATCTAGTTGTATTTCATCTTCTTCTAGTTGTCTTACACCTTGTACTGGTTGTCTTTCTTGTTCTACTGGTTGTCTTTCATCTTCTTCAAATTGTCTTTAATGTTCTACTGGTTGTCTTTCGTCTACTACAGGTTGTATTTCATCTTCTTCTAGTTGTTTTTCACCATGTACTGGTTGTCTTTCATGTTCTACTGGTTGTCTTTCATCTTTTACTAGTTGTCCTTCATCTTGTACTGGCTGTATTTAATCATCTTCTAATTGTATTTCAACTTCTACTAGTTGTCTTTCATCTTCTTATGGTTGTCTTTCATGTTCTACTGGTTGTTTTTCATGTCCAACATGTTGTCCTTCATCTTCTTCTAGTTGTATTTTTATCATTTTCTAGTTGTTTTTAATCTTGTACTGGTTGTCTTTCAAGTTTTACTGGTTGTTTTTTATCTTCTTCTAATTGTTTTTCACCTTCTATTAGTAGTTTATCATATTCTTCTAGTTGTCTTTCATGTTCTACTAGTTGTCTTTCGTGTTCTGCTGGTTGTTTTTCATCTACTACAGGTTGAATTTCATCATCTTCTAGTTGTATTTCATCTTTATCTAGTTGTCTTTGTTGTTCTACTAGTTATATTTCATCTTCTTCAAGTTGTCTTTCTTGTTCTACTGGTTGTCATTCGTCAACTACATGTTGTATTTCATGTTCTTCTAGTTGTCTTTCACCATGTACTAGTTGTTGTTTTATGCAATTCTTAATTACCGTGTTTGACTAATGATTGAATTTAACGATTTCATTGTATGAGTGAGTTTGCAGGTTCAAGAACATTATAATTGCAAGATTAAAGTTGAAGAACCAATGCAATCAACAAGACTTTACGAAGATCAAGAATATAGATTGTAATATCAAATAGATTAGTAAAGTAAATTTGAGATTGTTGATTTCAAGAACGACCCATTATGTACGGAATGTATTGACAAGGTACTGGACGAATACGGTATGAGGCTTTACAGTACGGAAGAATTTTTTCAGTTGACAAACTGTTTAGAACGGAAGGTTCCGTAAAAAGACAGAGACATTCCGGTATAACACTATTCGTTCTGAATGGATACATTCTGTACTGTAAGCTACTTGAGAAACACAGAATTTAGGGAAAATACACTATCCGTTATGTACGGACCTAAACGTACTGAACAGAAAGGGTAAATTTCATAAAGGAAAAGAATCCTAAACTGCAATACATTTAAACTATCCGTTCAGTACGGATGTTTGCCATTCTGAACGGAAGAATTCATATACCTAGATCTGGAGCCTCCTTTATAAATAGAGTACTCTCACTCCAGTTTTTAAGCATGTCGTCCCTAATTTCAAAAGGCACAAATTATGTGTTCTTGAGAGCTTTCTTCTTTGAGAAAGCTTAAACTTCAACTCCATTGATACTCAAATCCACTTGATAAATCTACTCTAGATTTAGTTAGAGTGTTGGTTCTTGTTCGATAGTGTGGAGATTTACTTTAGTGCTCCTGTCACACCCCAAACCAGGAATTCTGGATTAAGGTGTGATCAATCCCCACCTCGTGTTCATTAACTCAACAAACACGCAAGGCTAAACAAACACAAAATAATATAGAAAAGCGGAAGCGTAAATAATCATAACATCAGCATAAGTCATACAATTCATAAATAATACATATACATAAAATCCATACAACCCACGTCATAATCCACAACACACTCTAAGCAAAAGGGATACATAATGTAACGAGTCAATGTATGAATCAAAAACATCGGGACTCGTATATCCTAATCAAATGTCCTACAAAAAGTAAATCAAACTACGTGGTCCTCGGGGACAGCTCCTGGCAATACATTTTCTACTTGTTGTATTACATGTTCTACTGGTTGTCTGTCGTCTACTACATGTTGTATTTCATTTTATTCTTCATGTATTTCACATTCTTCTTGTTGTGTTTCATCTTCTTCTAATAGTCTTTCATCTTGTACTAGTTGCCTTTCATGTTCTACTGGTTGTCTTTCATCTTCTTCTAGTTGTCTTTCATCTTGTACTTGTTGTCTACTGGTTGTATTTCATCTTCTTCTAGTTGTCTTTCATCTTGTACTGGTTGTCTCAAGTTTTACTAGTTGTCTTTCATCTTCTTTTAGTTGTTTTTCATCTTCTACTTGTTCTCTTTCATCTTCTTTTAGTTGTTTTTCACTTTCTACTTGTTCTCTTTCATCTTCTTCTAGTTGTATTTCATCTTTTACTGGTTGTCTTTCGTGTTCTACTTGTTGTCTTTCATCTACTACAGCTTGTATTTCATCTTGTTCTAGTAGTATTTCATATTTTTTTAGTTGTATTTCATCTTATTATGGTTGTCTTTCATGTTCTACTGGTTGTCTTTCATCTTCTAGTAGATGACATTCAACTTTGACTAGTTGTCTACTGGTTGTATTTCATCTTCTTCAAGTTGCCATTCATTTTGTACTGGTTGTTTTTCATCTTCTTCTTTCACATTCTACAAGTTGTCTTTCATCTTGTACTGGTTGTCTTTCAAGTTTTACTAGTTGTCTTTCATCTTCTTCTAGTTGTTTTTCACCTTCTACTAGTTGTCTTAAATCTTCATGTAGTTGTCTTTCGTTTACTACATGTTGTATTTCATCTTCTTCTAGTTGTCTTGCTCATTGTACTGGTTGTCTTTCATGTTATACTGGCTTTTACCTTATACTAGGTGTATTTCATCTTCTTCTAGTTGTCTTCCATGTTTTATTTGTTGTTTTCATCTACTACTGGTTATATTTCATCTTCTTCTAGTTGTATTTCATTTTCTACTGGCTGTCTTTTAATGTTCAACATGTTGTCCTTCATCTTCTTCTAGTTGTATTTCATCACCTTCTAATTGTCTTTCATCTTGTACTGGGTGTCTTTCAAGTTTTACTGGTTGTCTTTCATCTTCTTCTAATTGTTTTTCACATTCTACTAGTAGCCTGTCATCTTCTTCTAGTTGTCTTTCATGTTTTACTGGTTGTCTTTCGTCGACCATAGGTTGTATTTCATATTTTTCTAGTTGTATTTCATATTATTCTAGTTGTATTTCACATTCATCTAGTTGTATTTCATCTTCTTCTAGTTGTCTTACACCTTGTACTGGTTGTCTTTCTTGTTCTACTGGTTGTCTTTCATCTTCTTCAAATTGTCTTTAATGTTCTACTGGTTGTCTTTTGTCTACTACAAGTTGTATTTCATCTTCTTCTAGTTGTTTTTCACCATGTACTGGTTGTCTTTCATGTTCTACTGGTTGTCTTTCATCTTTTACTAGTTGTCCTTCATCTTGTACTGGCTGTATTTAATCATCTTCTAATTGTATTTCAACTTCTACTAGTTGTCTTTCATCTTCTTATGGTTGTCTTTCATGTTCTACTGGTTGTTTTTCATGTCCAACATGTTGTCCTTCATCTTCTTCTAGTTGTATTTTTATCGTTTTCTAGTTGTTTTTAATATTGTACTGGTTGTCTTTCAAGTTTTACTGGTTGTTTTTCATCTTCTTCTAATTGTTTTTCACCTTCTATTAGTAGTTTATCATATTCTTCTAGTTGTCTTTCATGTTCTACTAGTTGTCTTTCGTGTTCTGCTGGTTGTTTTTCATCTACTACAGGTTCAATTTCATCATATTCTAGTTGTATTTCATCTTTATCTAGTTGTCTTTGTTGTTCTACTAGTTGTATTTCATCTTCTTCAAGTTGTCTTTCTTGTTCTACTGGTTGTCATTCGTCAACTACATGTTGTATTTCATGTTCTTCTAGTTGTCTTTCACCATGTACTAGTTGTTGTTTTATGCAATTCTTAATTACCGTGTTTGACTAATGATTGAATTTAACGATTTCATTGTATGAGTGAGTTTGCAGGTTCAAGAACATTATAATTGCAAGATTAAAGTTGAAGAACCAATGCAATCAACAAGACTTTACGAAGATCAAGAATATAGATTGTAATATCAAATAGATTAGTAAAGTAAATTTGAGATTGTTGATTTCAAGAACGACCCATTATGTACGGAATGTATTGACAAGGTACTGGACGAATACGGTATGAGGCTTTACAGTACGGAAGAATTTTTTCAGTTGACAAACTGTTTAGAACGGAAGGTTCCGTAAAAAGACAGAGACATTCCGGTATAACACTATTCGTTCTGAATGGATACATTCTGTACTGTAAGCTACTTGAGAAACACAGAATTTAGGGAAAATACACTATCCGTTATGTACGGACCTAAACGTACTGAACAGAAAGGGTAAATTTCATAAAGGAAAAGAATCCTAAACTGCAATACATTTAAACTATCCGTTCAGTACGGATGTTTGCCATTCTGAACGGAAGAATTCATATACCTAGATCTGGAGCCTCCTTTATAAATAGAGTACTCTCACTCCAGTTTTTAAGCATGTCGTCCCTAATTTCAAAAGGCACAAATTATGTGTTCTTGAGAGCTTTCTTCTTTGAGAAAGCTTAAACTTCAACTCCATTGATACTCAAATCCACTTGATAAATCTACTCTAGATTTAGTTAGAGTGTTGGTTCTTGTTCGATAGTGTGGAGATTTACTTTAGTGCTCCTGTCACACCCCAAACCAGGAATTCTGGATTAAGGTGTGATCAATCCCCACCTCGTGTTCATTAACTCAACAAACACGCAAGGCTAAACAAACACAAAATAATATAGAAAAGCGGAAGCGTAAATAATCATAACATCAGCATAAGTCATACAATTCATAAATAATACATATACATAAAATCCATACAACCCACGTCATAATCCACAACACACTCTAAGCAAAAGGGATACATAATGTAACGAGTCAATGTATGAATCAAAAACATCGGGACTCGTATATCCTAATCAAATGTCCTACAAAAAGTAAATCAATCTACGTGGTCCTCGGGGACAGCTCCTGGCAATACATTTTCTACTTGTTGTATTACATGTTCTACTGGTTGTCTGTCGTCTACTACATGTTGTATTTCATTTTATTCTTCATGTATTTCACATTCTTCTTGTTGTGTTTCATCTTCTTCTAATAGTCTTTCATCTTGTACTAGTTGCCTTTCATGTTCTACTGGTTGTCTTTCATCTTCTTCTAGTTGTCTTTCATCTTGTACTTGTTGTCTACTGGTTGTATTTCATCTTCTTCTAGTTGTCTTTCATCTTGTACTGGTTGTCTCAAGTTTTACTAGTTGTCTTTCATCTTCTTTTAGTTGTTTTTCATCTTCTACTTGTTCTCTTTCATCTTCTTTTAGTTGTTTTTCACCTTCTACTTGTTCTCTTTCATCTTCTTCTAGTTGTATTCATCTTTTACTGGTTGTCTTTCGTGTTCTACTTGTTGTCTTTCATCTACTACAGCTTGTATTTCATCTTGTTCTAGTAGTATTTCATATTTTTTTAGTTGTATTTCATCTTATTATGGTTGTCTTTCATGTTCTACTGGTTGTCTTTCATCTTCTAGTAGATGACATTCAACTTTGACTAGTTGTCTACTGGTTGTATTTCATCTTCTTCAAGTTGCCATTCATTTTGTTCTGGTTGTTTTTCATCTTCTTCTTTCATATTCTACAAGTTGTCTTTCATCTTGTACTGGTTGTCTTTCAAGTTTTACTAGTTGTCTTTCATCTTCTTCTAGTTGTTTTTCACCTTCTACTAGTTGTCTTAAATCTTCATGTAGTTGTCTTTCGTTTACTACATGTTGTATTTCATCTTCTTCTAGTTGTCTTGCTCATTGTACTGGTTGTCTTTCATGTTATACTGGCTTTTACCTTATACTAGGTGTCTTTCATCTTCTTCTAGTTGTCTTCCATGTTTTATTTGTTGTTTTCGTCTACTACTGGTTATATTTCATCTTCTTCTAGTTGTATTTCATTTTCTACTGGCTGTCTTTTAATGTTCAACATGTTGTCCTTCATCTTCTTCTAGTTGTATTTCATCACCTTCTAATTGTCTTTCATCTTGTACTGGGTGTCTTTCAAGTTTTACTGGTTGTCTTTCATCTTCTTCTAATTGTTTTTCACATTCTACTAGTAGCCTGTCATCTTCTTCTAGTTGTCTTTCATGTTTTACTGGTTGTCTTTCGTCGACCATAGGTTGTATTTCATATTTTTCTAGTTGTATTTCATATTATTCTAGTTGTATTTCACATTCATCTAGTTGTATTTCATCTTCTTCTAGTTGTCTTACACCTTGTACTGGTTGTCTTTCTTGTTCTACTGGTTCTCTTTCATCTTCTTCAAATTGTCTTTAATGTTCTACTGGTTGTCTTTCGTCTACTATAGGTTGTATTTCATCTTCTTCTAGTTGTTTTTCACCATGTACTGGTTGTCTTTCATGTTCTACTGGTTGTCTTTCATCTTTTACTAGTTGTCTTTCATCTTGTACTGGCTGTATTTAATCATCTTCTAATTGTATTTCAACTTCTACTAGTTGTCTTTCATCTTCTTATGGTTGTCTTTCATGTTCTACTGGTTGTTTTTCATGTCCAACATGTTGTCCTTCATCTTCTTCTAGTTGTATTTTTATCGTTTTCTAGTTGTTTTTAATCTTGTACTGGTTGTCTTTCAAGTTTTACTGGTTGTTTTTTATCTTCTTCTAATTGTTTTTCACCTTCTATTAGTAGTTTATCATATTCTTCTAGTTGTCTTTCATGTTCTACTAGTTGTCTTTCGTGTTCTGCTGGTTGTTTTTCATCTACTACAGGTTGAATTTCATCATCTTCTAGTTGTATTTCATCTTTATCTAGTTGTCTTTGTTGTTCTACTAGTTGTATTTCATCTTCTTCAAGTTGTCTTTCTTGTTCTACTGGTTGTCATTCGTCAACTACATGTTGTATTTCATGTTCTTCTAGTTGTCTTTCACCATGTACTAGTTGTTGTTTTATGCAATTCTTAATTACCGTGTTTGACTAATGATTGAATTTAACGATTTCATTGTATGAGTGAGTTTGCAGGTTCAAGAACATTATAATTGCAAGATTAAAGTTGAAGAACCAATGCAATCAACAAGACTTTACGAAGATCAAGAATATAGATTGTAATATCAAATAGATTAGTAAAGTAAATTTGAGATTGTTGATTTCAAGAACGACCCATTCTGTACGGAATGTATTGACAAGGTACTGGACGAATACGGTATGAGGCTTTACAGTACGGAAGAATTTTTTCAGTTGACAAACTGTTTAGAACGGAAGGTTCCGTAAAAAGACAGAGACATTCCGGTATAACACTATTCGTTCTGAATGGATACATTCTGTACTGTAAGCTACTTGAGAAACACAGAATTTAGGGAAAATACACTATCCGTTATGTACGGACCTAAACGTACTGAACAGAAAGGGTAAATTTCATAAAGGAAAAAAATCCTAAACTGCAATACATTTAAACTATCCGTTCAGTACGGATGTTTGCCATTCTGAACGGAAGAATTCATATACCTAGATCTGGAGCCTCCTTTATAAATAGAGTACTCTCTCACTCCAGTTTTTAAGCATGTCGTCCCTAATTTCAAAAGGCACAAATTATGTGTTCTTGAGAGCTTTCTTCTTTGAGAAAGCTTAAACTTCAAAACTCCATTGATACTCAAATCCACTTGATAAATCTACTCTAGATTTAGTTAGAGTGTTGGTTCTTGTTCGATAGTGTGGAGATTTACTTTAGTGCTCCTGTCACACCCCAAACCAGGAATTCTGGATTAAGGTGTGATCAATTCCCACCTCGTGTTCATTAACTCAACAAACACGCAAGGCTAAACAAACACAAAATAATATAGAAAAGCGGAAGCGTAAATAATCATAACATCAGCATAAGTCATACAATTCATAAATAATACATATATATAAAATCCATACAACCCACGTCATAATCCACAACACACTCTAAGCAAAAGGGATACATAATGTAACGAGTCAATGTATGAATCAAAAACATCGGGACTCGTATATCCTAATCAAATGTCCTACAAAAAGTAAATCAAACTACGTGGTCCTCGGGGACAGCTCCTGGCAAATCCTACTGCTGATCACCTGTCTTTGTACCTAAAAATCCACGAAACAACTTGTGGGTGAGCGACTAATCGCCTAGTATGTGACCTAGAATTATCCCTTCAGGGATCCTCTACGGTCAAAGCACTTTTAATTATATCTACGTACAACTTTTATAACTTTTAAATGCGTATGCCAATACAATAAAATATCCTATTTTATTAACTATTAAAAAGGAAAATACATATAATAGATATTGTTGTCCATTGCAATTATTTTAATATGCCAACATGCAAAGATACCCGAAAATAAAACTTCAAAGAGAGTATTATATTTATATTCAAATCGGTGTCCAGTACGAGGGACAATAGTAGTCTTGGTGAACATCTCCCCTCCGCACAAGTCCTGTATACTGAAATGTCATCTGTATAGCTACTTTTTACGGATAGCGTTGAACAACACTCACGAATACACACTTCTCATGTAGGAAAGACGAACCACCTCATACTTTAGAACTTAACCCTGAATGAAACATTAATGACACGAACACAATTCCATTTAACGTTTCATTTAGGGTCTGTCAAATACCATGTTCTCCAACATGTATCTATACGATTAAAATGACAACTCTTTATCTATGGTTTGTAAAACTTAACCATCATTTAATCCACATACTAACTTTTGATTGGTCAATTAGTGTTCTTTGCTAATTACCACGGTTATTGACTATTAAGAGTATTTATCATCTATACTATGGAGTTGTACAATTTCAAGTCATGAACTCGAAATGATTTATAAATGCGATAAATCTCGAAGAACAAAATGATATCTTTATTAATCATCCATTACATGAACAAAATATATAGAATAAAATTATCATATGATTGACTTCTAGATTATTACACTAAAACTACAATCGTTGGGTATTGTCCATGACTGGGTGGGAGGCATTCTACAACGAGCATGGACGTTCAGTTCAGCCTTTGGTATGTCATATTTCATTAGCTGTCAGGTTAGTACAAATTTCTTCATTCATATCAAATTTACTTAATTATGTATATGATTGCAGGGTTCGGCCGAGATACCGCCACCGCCTCCAGAGTCCTTTCCTACGGATGCCACATTTAGCGCGTTCAGTCTCGATGAGATTGGGGTATTCGAGGAGGATCAGGCTGACATGCCGCCACCGCCAGTACCACGATATGAGACAGAGATGCCACATGATAAAGAGGCCAGTGGTAGCGGGTCCCAGACTCAGCCTGGCTTTGGGACTGAGTTCGCTACATCCATCTTTTGTACACCCCTGCCAGCCTCTAGGCCAACGTATGAGCCAGTCTGGGATACTGCCGAGCGGATACGCAGCGAAACCGAGGCTTATGTCATTACACCGAGAGAGAGTCTGTCCAGTTCGAGCGAACACCGGAGTACCAGCTGAGCGATGGTCCCCCGATCCGTGGCGGTGATTGTTTTGTACTATTTATATTTGGTATACTATGTTTGGTGTTTTATGTTTGGATTATCTTATATTTCTGTTCTTTTTTATGTATGGTACTATTTTTATATTTTTTTAGATCTTTTTTCGTCACTAACTTACGCAAAATTACGCAAAATTATGCTAAAATAAATTATCAGAATTACACTAAATTAAACTAATGAGAATTGTACTAAAATAAAATAAATCATCAGAAATATGCTAAATTAAACTAAGTTACGCTAAATTATACTAAAATAAAATAAATTATCATGATTATGCTAAAGAGTAAATACGACAACAAAAACAAAAATAGTACAACATAAAATCTAAACAGAAAATACTACAACATAAAATCTAAGCGAAAAAATACTCAAATAAATCCTAAAACAGCCAAAAAATAAATAATAATAATAATAATACGGGTTCCGGTCATTTTCTGGATGGTAGTTAATAAAAGAAGGTACCGGCTAGAAAATAGCCGGTAGTTGATTAAATAGGATACCTGCCATTTTCTAGCCGGTAGAGGTATTTTTATTAATTTCAAGCGAACCTGGATATATTAATTTAATGGATATTAATAAAAATGTCGGCCTTCTATATTACAAGGAAAAGACCTGAATTCGCAAAAATATGATTCTGGTCAGCCCATTTAGAACCCGATATTTTTATTAATACCCCAAAAAAAAAACAAATTATCAAATCTGCTCCCACCCCAACTTTATTTTTATTTCTACCCTAACCGCCCGTGGGCTGGGCGGTCCACTTTTCCCACCAGACCGCCCAGCAGCCGGGCGGTCCACTCTTGAAACCTGACCGCCCAGGGGCTGGGCGGTCCACTATTATTTTTTTTTTTAAGGTTTTATGTTTTAATTTGTTTGAATGTTTTATATTAAATTGTTGTAATGATTTGGTTGAATGTTTTATATTAAATTGTTGTAATGATTTGTTTGAATGTTTTATATTAAATTGTTGTAATGATTTGTTTGAATGTTTTATATTAAATTGTATGATATATAATTATTATTTGTTGACGATTATATTTTTATAATTGACGATTATTTTTATATGTTATGTATGTTAGTGTAATAATCTAGAAGTCAATAATATGATAATTTAATTATATAAAGCTTTGTTCGTGAATTGAATGATTAATAAAATGTCATTTTGTTTCCTTGAGTATTATTGAATTTATGAATCATTTCGAGTTAATGACTGGAATTGTGAAACTTCATAATATAGATGATAATACTCTAAAAGGTCACTGACCGAGGTAATTAGCAGGAACACTAATTACCGCTACAAGGTTAGTATGTGGATTAAAAGATGGTCAAGTTTTACAGACCATAGACACAGAGTTGTCATTTTAATCACATAGACACATGTTCTAGGAACATGGTATTTGACAGACCCCGAATGAAACATTATACGGAATTGTGTTCGTGTCATTAATGCTTTCATTCAGTGTTAAGTTCTACAGTATGAGGTATTCATCTTTCCTAACTAAGAGATGTGTATGTGTGATTGTTACCTAACGCTATCTGTAAAAAGTAGCTATAACGGTAGCTCTTCGGTATACATAACTTAGCTGAGGTAGTGATGGTCTACCAAAAGTACTATTGTCCCTCGTATTTATTATACGAGTTATAGTGTCACTGGGCACCTTGATAGAATAAGATTATCTGCATGCGGTATGATTAACAAGAGTTAATCATATTTGATAATATGTTCAAGATCAAGAAAAGATTAATTTTCAAGGATGACACAAACCTACCTTGAAATTAATCTGACAGCTATGAGACGAAAGAATTAAACACAAGTAAAATAGTTTACTGGATCGTGATATTGTACAGTACAGCATCATCTGTGTAATTGGATGGTCAAGATGCGTTTTGCCAGATGCCTCTCATGATTATAGAAGTTAAAACGGTTTTAATTCTATTTACCAACATAACACAGATCCTATCGGGTCACACCAATAGGAAAGTAATCAGAGAATTAATTTATTTGATTAATTATAAATATTATAATTAATAAATAAATGTCATAGAGATGACAAGTTTAAACACATTAAATTTATAAGAGTGTTCGACACGTTGTATAAATTTATCGCAACTAGCACGTCCTTGCAAGCACCTCTGCTGCAAGCAGCTTACAAGCACCTCTGCTGCAAGCAGCTTACAAGCACGGCCTTGCAAGCACCTCTGCTGCAAGTAGCTTACAAGCACCTCTGCTGCAAGCAGCTTACAAGCACGTCCTTGTAAGCACCTCTACTGCAAGTAGCTTACAAGCAGCTTACAAGCACCTCTGCTGCAAGCTGCTTACAAGCAGCTTACAAGCACATCCTTGCAAGCACCTCTACTGCAAGTAGCTTACAAGCACCTTACAAGCACCTCTGCTGCAAGCTGCTTAGAAGCACCTCCCTAACCCTATAAATAGAGGGGTAGGGGTAGAGAAAAAGATAGAAATCTGATTCGACTCGATTCGATTCGGTTATAATATTTTTCTCTCCCAAATAGTGTTTTCGTAAGAAAAGAAAGAATACGTAATTTGATTACGTATATCTTGCGAGCCGTGAATAGTGTTTGCGGTGAATAGTGTTTTCGGGTTTTCGTGAATAGTGTATTTGCGAAAAACGCAGTTATAGTATTTCTGGCAAAAGAAATAATCGCTCTCTGGTTATTTCCTGGTGGACAACCGATAGAGGCACCATATGTTTGGTGCTCCGAGAGAAGTCATTGCTCCGAAAGAAGACATTGCTCAGATCCGGTCTTCTCGCTCGGTCTGCATTCCAATTGTAATTTGGAAACAAGGTATAAATGTTATATATATTTATTTACTTGGTAAATAGATTTAAGTTTTAGAAATCAATTACGGGAATAGATCCTTAAAGGATTAAAAGAACGATACCATCTTTTAATCCTATGCTTGAGTTAGACGTAGAAATTTTTGTTCTACGATCTTTCCGCAGCTTGAGCCTAAAAGTTAATCAACGGGTTTTGAACAGTCAAAAACCCAACAGTGGTATCAGAGCACAAGGCTTTCCCGTTAAATTAATTTTCTAAAAGTTATAACTTATACAGCGTATCGGTTTAATTCTTAGATTTGCAGCTTAGGTCCAAACCGAATAGAACTGGATTTTCTTGGTTCGGTTTTTCGACCGAGAAAGTTTTAAATTAGATTTAAAAGCTTTCTTTACATGTTCTTTTGAAATGTAAGTTTTTACATTTCTTGGATCGGTTTTCCGACCGAGAAAGGTAAAATAGGATTTTACGCTTTCTTTTCGAAAACTTTTGATTACGTTAAAGTTCATCGAAGAATGTGATGAAGCAATAAAGTATCCAAGTAAGAACTGTTGATCTCCACCCGTAAAAGATAAAGGTTAATGTCAAGAAAAATCTTAAATGATTGTTTCGACTAACCTCTTTTACGTGTCCTGACAACTGGCCCAAAGGAAACTTTATCACATTACTAAATTGCTTTACGTTTTCAAAGCATGGCAAAATGTTACTTTTCGCTCTTTCGAAAACCTTCGGTTATGTAAAGTATATCTAAGAATGTGATGAAGCAATAAAGTACCTGAGTAAGAGCTGTCATTTCCACACCGTAACAGAGATGGTTCTGTCTATAAAAGAAAGTACTTAAGTAGTCCTTGTGACTCTCTATCTTTCCTGGGAGCCCCTTTTACATGTCCTAATGGCTGGCCCAAAAGGAACTTTGTCACGTTACCAAATTGCTTTACATACTGAAAAGAATAAACTGTGTTTTAAACATATAAACTGTTTATGTGCTTATTACGGTATAAATAAAGAACAAAAGTATAGCTGCAAAATAAAGAATTAGAACTGATAAAAATATACATGACTTGATCACGTATATAAGTAAATAGGATTTACTGCTTTGATATGAAATGCCTAAATTAGATTTAACGCCTTGTCATAGCCGCATAACTATTCCTATATGATAGGATAGTTGCTATGGTCAGCAATAGAACTGACAGCTTACTAGTTAAGCAAATGCATAAATTAGATTTATCGCTTTCAAGGAACCGTGAAAGAATGTGATGTCAAAGAAAGGCTGGAGGTGGACACCCTCAGTTGGTCTTTCTTGCAGACAACTTTCACGTGTCCGTAAAACGGTCTAAAGTCAGTTAAAAGAACTGACGGCTTACCAAGCTACGCAAAAAGAAAGGGTTTTTTTTTTATAAAGAAAAATTAATGGGATCACATTTGCTATGTTTTCTTTCTGACTTCCTTTCCACGACTGCTTATTAAAAGCATATGAAAGAGGTCTTTAAGGAAGATACCAATAAGAACGCATTCGGTATTTTTCCTCTCTCTGACTTCCTTTCCATGACTGCTTATTGAAGCATACGAAAGAGGTCCTTGAAGAAAAAATACGGATGGGATCACATCCAATATTTTTTGGAAAACCTTCCTTTCCTTGACTGTCTGCTTGGTTAAAGCATAAAACACAAACCCACTGAATTAAGTAGTATGCCCTTCCTACTCTATCCTCCTCACACCATTGTTCATTGGTTGATGTTAACCCTACTCAGTAGGCATCGCCTTTTACCTTTGGTGGTCGAGGGTTATGTGAGACATAACAAAACAAAATAGAGTGAGGTTACTTACCAATGATTTCTAAAAGAGTTTTAGGCTCGGGGCAAAGTTTCGGTTAAATATAGTATGTTTAACGAAACCAAGAGTCATATAGAGATATGATTAGC
This sequence comes from Carex parvula, assembly GCA_025461045.1. Classification (NCBI taxonomy): domain Eukaryota; kingdom Viridiplantae; phylum Streptophyta; class Magnoliopsida; order Poales; family Cyperaceae; genus Carex; species Carex parvula. Next base: position 115,920 of record JAJGRW010001043.1, on the reverse strand, counting down.
AAAGAATTGCTTACCTAAGATAACTATGACCATGATATGCATACACTGCCTTGGTTTTTAGTGAAAATAGGGATCTTGGATTCTACTACAAAACGGGTATAGAACAAATTTGTAGTGGGAGTTTTATTATTATTATAATAAAACATTACATGAACAAAGCTAAATCTTTACTTATAACAATGTAAAAACATGGTTAAAGAAACGTCTTTCTTATTACGTTCCTTATTCGATAAGGAAAAGCTAAACGCAGACGGATCCAATTTTACGGACTGGTTCCGTAATCTAACCATCGTTCTGAGATGTGAAAAGCAAGAATACGTTCTCGATACACAAATCCCTAAAGTGCCTAAACTTGGCGCCACAGCAGACAACGTCACTAAACGCATCAAGCACATAAGATGAGCTTGATGTACAAAGCCTACTTGTAGGGATTATGGGTCCTGATTTGCAAAGGTGATTCAAGGATACCAAATCCTACGACATGTGTGATCAGCTTAAGAAAATGTTTCAAGAGCAATCACATGTTGAGAGGTATAAAGTGACTAAGTCTCTGTTGAGACACAAAATGACAGAGAGCAGTTCTATCAGTTCTCACATGCTTCGTATGACGAGCGATGTGGAGCAACTGGAGAAGCTTAACTGTCCGTTGAGCAAAGAGTTGGCAACGGACATTATCCTGAACTCTCTTCCTCATATGTATGGGATGGATAAGAGTTTGCAGGAGCTCCAAGGGATGTTAAGGATCACCGAGGGCGACATGAAGAAAAGTTCTCATGTCCTCATGATCCTAGACGGTGGGAGAAATATCAAAAAGGCTAAAGGGAAAAAGGCTCACCAGTACAAAGGCAAAGGGAAGTTTGTTCCTGTAACAAACGCTCCCATGATAAAGGTTTCTCCTGACACCGAATGCTATTATTCTAATGGCAAGGGTCACTGGAAGAGAAGCTGCCCGAAATACCTAGGAGATCTGAAGTTTGGGAATGTCTCTAAAGCTTCAGTCTCAGATATTTTGTTGAAATAAACGTTGCAACCTCTCTTAATGATTGGGTATTAGATACACCGAATCATGTGCTCATATTTATTCAAATATGTAGTCACTAAGAAATAAGAGGAAGTTACGCAACAAGGAAGTACAACTCCGAGTTGAAAATGGAGCAAGTGTTGCAGCCATGACCGTCGGTAGTATAAAGTTGTATTTGCCTAGCGGATTTGTAATGGAACTAGAAAATGTCTATTTTGTTCCTAGCATTTTCAGAAATATTATATCAATCTCTTGTTTAGAGATGAATGATTTTTCATTTTGTTATAAAAGGGCAATCGTTGTTCTATTTATAAAAATGAATTATATTATATATCATCTTATATGATAAATGGTCTTTATATACTGGAAATGGATAAACCCGTGTTTAACATCAACAATAAACGACTCAAAACGTCTCATGAAAGTACGACTTACATGTGGCATTGTCGCCTAGGTCATATAAACGAGAAACGCATCAAGAAGTAGGACTTCTTGGTAAATTTGATTTTGAATCAATTGACACATGCGAATCTTGTTTACGTGAAAAATGACCAAGGCTTCTTTCACCAAGAAAGGTGAAAGGGCAAGTAACTTATTAAGTCTTATACATAGTGATGTATGTGGACCGATGAGTACTTGTACAAAAAATGGTTATTATTACTTTATCACGTTTACTGATGACTTCAGTAGATATGGTTATGTCTACCTGATGAGACATAAGTCTGAATCCTTTGAAAAGTTCAAGGAATTCAAAACTGAAGTAGAAAACCAATTCGACAAAAGATCAAAGCCTTACGATCAGATTGTAGAGGCGAGTATTTGAGTCAGGAATTTAAAACGTACTTGATAGAATGTGGAATAGTCTCACAACTCACGCCTCCAGGGAACCGCAATGGAACGGTGTTTCTGAGAGAAGGAATTAAACTTTGTTGGTCATAGTTCGTTCTATGATGAGTAAAGCCACCCTCCCAAAATCGTTTTGGGGACACGCACTAGAAACTGATGCACTAACGACAAATAGGGTTCCATCTAAATCAGTAGAAAAGACTCCGTACGAGTTATGGTTTGGAATAGTTCCAAATATATCTTTTCTTAAAATTTGGGATTGCAAAGTATTTGTCAAACGTATGACGTCTGACAAACTTGAACCCAAATCTGATAAATGCTTTATCGTAGGATATCCTAAGGAAACGAAAGGATATTACTTTTATCACCAATCCGAGAACAAAATAGTTGTTGCTCGTCATGGTGTATTCTTAGAGAAAGAGTTTCTTGCAAGAAAAAGTAGTGGTAGTAATATAATACTTGAAAAGGTTCAAGATACATCACAGGATATCATATCAAAAGTTGATAAGATAATCCCACAACTTGATGCTTCGGCTGATGAGCGTTTGGAAGAACCAAATCCACAAACAGTTGTGGAAGAGGTTCCAGTCCCGAGCTCATATACTTCGACGCAAGTTGAAGTAGAACTAAACCCGCAAACTATTGTGGATGAAGTTCAACAGCCGAAAGCACAAGTCCTACGTAGGTCAGGAAGGATAGTACATGCACCTGAGAGGTACATGGGACTTCACGAAGTCTCAGTGTTTGACACTAAAGATCATCTGACTTATGCGGAAGCAATGGATAGGCCCGACTCCGATAAATGGCTGGAGGCCATGAAATCTGAAATACAATCCATGTACGACAATCAGGTCTGGAACCTAGTCGTACCACTTGATGGGGTAAAACCCATAGGGAACAAGTGGGTTTTCAAAAGGAAAACAGACATGGATGGTAATTTGACTGTTTACAAAGCACGGCTAGTAGCGAAAGGTTTCAAACAAATTCAAATAGTTGACTATAATGAAATTTTTCGCCCGTGGCTATGTTCAAGTCAATACGGATACTCCTAGCAATTGCCTCATTTCATGATTACGAAATATGGCAAATGGATGTCAAAACCGCTTTCTTAAACGAAAACTTAGAAGATGACGTGTATATGATACATCCCTCAGGTTTTGAAGATCCAAAGAATGCTGGGAAAGAATGCAAGCTTCTTAGATCCATTTATGGATTGAAGCAAGCATCACGGAATTAAAATCTTCGGTTTGACGAAGAAGTCAAAAAGTTTGACTTCGTCAGATGCGAAGAAGAACCTTGTGTGTACAGGAAGACTAGTGGGAGTGTCATCGCTTTTCTAAATCTTATATGTATACGACATACTCCTAATCAAGAACGATATTCCTTTTCTCAAATTAGCCAAGTCTTCATTAAAGAAAGAGTTCTCAATGAAAGATTTGGGCGAGGCTGTCTATATACTAGGCATAAAGATCTATAGAGATAGATCAAAGAGACTCATAGGATTGAGTCAAAGCACGTACATTGACAAAAGTGCTGAATCGGTTCAGCATACAGGATTCCTGTCAATGTCGCATCGTGTTCAACTTAGCAAGACTCAGTGTCTTATGACAACTGATGAGCGAAGCGTGATGAGTAGAGTACCATATGCTTCGGCTATTGGGTCTATCATGTACACCATGTTGTGCACTCGCCCTGATGTCTCGTACGCTTTAAGTGTAACGAGTAGATATCAGGTTAATCTAGGCTTGGAACATTGGAACGTTGCAGAGAATATCCTGAAGTACTTGAGAAGAAATAAGGATATGATCCTTATCAACGGCGGTGATTCTGAACTCGTTGTAAATAGTTACACCGATACAAGTTTTCAAACTGACCGTGACAACTCTCTAAAAAAAAAAAAATAAGACGTTATCACCTGATATAAGATATCATAAATAAAGGTGATGTAAAGATTTGTAGAGTTGACACAGTCAGCAACACAGCTGATCCACTCACAAAACTCTAACTCAAGCCATGCACCGGATGCATACAGCTTCTATGGGTCTGGAACACATAGAAGATAGGCCGTGAGATTTTCTTGGAATCTATGAGATCTTTGAGAAAATAGAGACTTGTATAATTAGCAGGGCAATATGATTGACTCTAGCTTAAGTGGGAGATTGTTAGTGTAATAATCTAGAAGTCAATAATATAATAATTTAATTATATAAAGCTTTGTTCGTGAATTGAATGATTAATAAAATGTCATTTTGTTTCCTTGAGTATTATTGAATTTATGAATCATTTCGAGTTAATGACTGGAATTGTGAAACTTCATAATATAGATGATAATACTCTAAAAGGTCACTGACCGAGGTAATTAGCAGGAACACTAATTACCGCTACAAGATTAGTATGTGGATTAAAAGATGGTCAAGTTTTACAGACCATAGACACAGAGTTGTCATTTTAATCACATAGATACATGTTCTAGGAACATGGTATTTGACAGACCCCGAATGAAACATTATACGGAATTGTGTTCGTGTCATTAATGCTTTCATTCAGTGTTAAGTTCTACAGTATGAGGTATTCATCTTTCCTAACTAAGAGATGTGTATGTGTGATTGTTACCTAACGCTATCTGTAAAAAGTAGCTATAACAGTAGCTCTTCGGTATACATAACTTAGCTGAGGTAGTGATGGTCTACCAAAAGTACTATTGTCCCTCGTATTTATTATACGAGTTATAGTGTCACTGGGCCCCTTGATAGAATAAGATTATCTGCATGCGGTATGATTAACAAGAGTTAATCATATTTGATAATATGTTCAAGATCAAGAAAAGATTAATTTTCAAGGATGACACAAACCTACCTTGAAATTAATCTGACAGCTATGAGACGAAAGAATTAAACACAAGTAAAATAGTTTACTGGATCGTGATATTGTACAGTACAGCATCATCTGTGTAATTGGATGGTCAAGATGCGTTTTGCCAGATGCCTCTCATGATTATAGAAGTTAAAACGGTTTTAATTCTATTTACCAACATAACACAGATCCTATCGGGTCACACCAATAGGAAAGTAATCAGAGAATTAATTTATTTGATTATGTAGGGCGCAGAAAGTTGCACAGCGGTTTGGAAGGTGTGTGCATGCATTAAATGCCTCAGGGTTCAATGCTCTCGATTTTAAGTCATGGGGGAGAACATCGAACTTGAAACATTCACTTTCTTTCTACAATTCATTCGGTTCACCCTCGATAGACCTACTGTTCATAATCAGTCTATCGAGAGAGTTTATTGATTGTGGGGACGTTTAACTCCCAGCGGGCGCAAGCCCCCGCTGTTAATTACATCATATGACCCTTCCAAGCCATACTGAACACCTCGTCCATTCCGGGATTTGGGGCCTATTTATTGTAAATTGAATAATGGGGCTAAATGGGAGAGAACTCATGTACTTGGTCTTTTTATTTGATTATCATTGTTTTAGGTATTTAGTTAATATGTATACATGAGATGCAATAAATATTATTAAAATATATACTATACTCTTTTATTTATTTTTAGAAACATATTTGTATTTAAAAATATATTTGTGCTTTATTTATATTTTATTTTAAGAGAAACATGATTTAAATGTGAGAAAAATGGAGAAAAGGGTATTTTGGTCATTTGGCAGGTTATATGATATCTGGTTATGCTTGATTTTGATTTAGGGACATGAAGGATTTAATTTGGGTTCATTTGGAATTGGTTTGAGGTGATTTGGGTTTGAAATGAAGAAGTTATGGCCAAAAAGGACTGGAAAGGGCTTGTTTGTGAAGTTTTGTGTTTGTCAGGGACTTATTTGTGAAGCTGAAAGGATTGAGATTTGTAATTTAGACTTTTGGCAAGGTCTGGACTGAAAATTGGGTTTCCAGGGACTTGTTTGAAGCAATTTTTCATGACCAAGGGCTTATTTGCAAATATCCAGGGACTGCGCTGTGAAGATAATTTTATCAGAGGGGCTTCTTTGTGAAAGTTCCTTTCTTAATGTCTCTGGGCTACAGGATCGAGATTTGGGCTTTGAGATTTGCATTCTGGGCCTTTAAGATGTGTTTGGGGGGGCTTTGAGATGTGTGCGGGTCGTCATGCTTAGACAGCAGATTTGAATTTCAGTCATGGAACTTTGAGATATGTGTGAGAGCTTTGAGATCCGTGCAGAGGGGATTGTCATTTTAACCCGACAGGTGGGTCCCTAGCAACAGCGAATTAGAGCAAAACTTTGGTCATCTGATTGAATATTCCTTTGAGATTTGGATATTGGTTTGAATGTTTGTTTTGGCGCCGAGATCTGATGACTCTCATTGCTTTAAGATTCGTGTAGCTAAGACATGGACCGGGTCTGAACCCGATTTGGGGTTTGGTTCGGTCATCACTCCTGCGGGGTCTCCGGCCACGGCGAGGCTAAGGGAAGGCACCATCAGGATCGCCTTGAGCATGTGGGTCTGTTGGATGTATTGTCGGCAATGGTCGACCATCGGAGAGAGGTGATGCACGGCTAGCTTTGGGTTCCGGCACTGATGGAGATTTTAATCTCGATTTTCATGCTATTATGATTGTTCTTCTTTGATTCATCTTCATTTGGCATCGCTCGATCGTCAAAGACTGTTGGGTGTGCTTAATTTCAGATTTCATGAGCATTCAGGTGATCCCCATGTTTCAACTCATCATGTCGGTACCGGTTTGCTGCTGGTACTTGGTGTTTGACTTGGGGAATGGGTTTGGGATTAAAGCTTCGCAACTTGAAGGTCTTTGAGGGGGAGTCAGAGAGCATCAAGCTTGAGAGGGATTGATATTAGGCATGGCTTTAGATTTGGGTTTCGGGTTTGAGTTGAACATGAAGTTCATATCATTTTACTTTCATTTCTCATGAATTTCATCAATGACATGTATAATTTTCATATTGTTCTTGTAGTATGATATATTAACAATGAATATATGAGATTCTATTATTTTTAGGCCTTTACTTCTATTTTTAGAAAATAGGAAATGGACAGAGGGTATATATGCATATGTACTGCTGCTGCTGTTTTTTTATCTTCTGAAGTCCAACTTTGAAAATTGCTAGAAAATAGTAGAAAAATCAGAAAGATGCAAAGTTTGAGTCTAAATTGATTGTCTTTCTGTCCTCTATCTAACTGTTCAAACAGATTTTTGATTTGCTTTTCAGATCAGCCTGCACTGGCTGATCTGTACCAGCAGGTCTTTAAGAATGATTTGGGCATGGGTACGGTACCAGTACCTTGTTAATTGGATATGGTTGGTACTGTATACTGGTACCACGTGGTATTTTACTTAATTAGACTATATGTAAGTCATTGCATCAAGATTTGATCATCAAAATCATAAGAGGCATTGGTATCACAATATGTCACTTGCCAACACCATTTCGAATTTGCATATAGGTCCAAGGTCATTTGCATAATTATATGAAGGTCCTTGAGCATCATATCATGGGGATTGGAATTCTCCCTCTTTTCATTTGCTCTCTCCTTCAACAATTATGCATCTAGGTCCTTCAAAGATTAATAAAGTTTATAATGCATAGAAGAGATGTAGTAAAACATCAATCTTTCATGCATTACTCACCCTATTTCTCTTTTATGCATTAAGGTCCTTCAAAAGTCCAAAAACAACATAAATAAGGAGATGTAGTTAAACATCGATCCCTATTTTATTTAAGTTCTTTTTTCATTTGTTTTGCACTTTTAGTTGATTTTATATTAAAAGAACTATACAAGAATTGGATGTTTAAAAGGATATAGTTAAACATCAACTTTTAATATCTTTCTCCTTTTATATTTCTTATAATATAAAATTTCCCTTTTATTATATATTTTCTTTTTATGTGTTTTATGCATTTATACATTTTTTGTCCTTCTTCTTTGCAACAGAAAATAAAGAAATAAAAAAAAAATAACAAAAGAAGAAGATGAAGGCAGAGAAGATGGAGAACACGACTAAATATCAAAATCCTATCATAGGACCTTTAAACCCTTTTTACATCAGCTATAGTAGTTGTCCATTATTTTGTTTACATATCTTTTTATTTAGCATTGATTGCTACTTGAAAAACCTTATTTCATTTCAATGGCTTCATGCCTACAGCTTATAATCTAAAGCCAAGGCACTAACCTTTGTAGTTGCAACAAGAAAGGAAAATAACAAAAAGAAAGAACAGCAATGAAAAGAAGAGAGAAAAGAGGAGCAAGTCAAGTAAAAAGGAACGAATAAACATAGCAACAAAGAAGCTTTTTATTCAACATTGGAGAAGCATACACAGCCCTTTCGGGCTTACATCTTTAGGCAAGCTTATGCCTTTTCTCGTTGAGAAAGAGAAACAACCTCAAGTTCTACTCACTTCACTTTTCTAGCTAACCTATGTGTATTTGTGTGTAAACAGATGTGTGTTCTGATTGAACTTGTGCAAAAGCACTATGTGGCTGTAGTAGCTTGAACCAGAATCTTGTGTTGTAAAGTTTCGGCTATGTAGTGTGTCCCCTTTTTCTTCAACAGTGGCATGGTATATATAGGCATAGAGGCATGGGAGCCCTAGGGTTTAGGGTATAATATGTTGGCATCATCTTGTTCATCCAATTTATGTCGGTTTTGATCAAGGGACCAGATGTATTGCTCACAGCCATGTTGGCAATCCAAGTAGAAAGGTATGGCAGCCCTTGGATACTAGGCTTGGACGGTGAAGATGTGCATAGCTGTAGAGGGTGTCATGCTTCTCCACGGCTCTGGAGCAAGATTCTTCTATTTTGTCACCTTGTCCAGTGCCGAATACAGCTGTGCAAAGATACAAAGGTTCTGATTTGCGTAATGGTGTGGTGTGCCTGAGGCTCATAAACTCAATCATTGGTATTGGCCGCTTAATTCTTCTTAGCTAATAAGGGGCTGCCATTAGCATGTGGTCGGATTAATTCATACATCTGGGCCGAATTGAATAATATTTCCATGTGGTCGGCTTAATTGAATTTGGGCCGAATTCAACTCCATATTTTTTTGTTTATTCTCACTTCAATTGGAAACCATACACATTCTTCATATTTCTAATTTTATTTAATCTCCTTTGTTAAGCATCTCCATGTTTGTGAACCTAATAAAGTATTCATTATTTTTTTAATTTTATCATGCTCCTTTTAGAATTTTTAGCTCATTCCTTTCATCTAAATTCATAACTTTAAACGCATATTCTGTCTCAACTTTTTTGGGTCAAACAAATGCCCCCCACCTGGGTGAGGTGTGAAGACCTTAGGATTGAACAGCTTAGCCAGGTGCCCCCAGTGTTCCTCTTGAACTTTATGGAATATTTTCTGAGTTATTTTTTTTGTCTGAATCTCAGGTATTGGAACTCCATATTGGGCGTTGAGCTCGGAAGCAGGTCTGATCATCTTCTTCGATCACATCTACTTCAAAAGGTACGTTATCTTTATCTCATCTTGCTAATACTTGCATGGTTGGGTGAGGGCTGAATGTGCGTTCTTTGGGGTTTGTCTGGGCAATTGATCCCTTGTCATACATTGGGGTTTCAGACAGAGACTATACTCCAAACTCACATTCATGGGGACAACCTGTCTAACCGAGGAGGGATTACAGACATGGGAGTTCTATCTCTGGTCTAGTACGGGAACCATGCGGGTAATTTGCAAAATTGAGGGTTTAGATAAAATGGCCTTATGGTTGTAGGTATAATCTCGGATTTTGATCCAGTTTTTCTCGTGTGCTTCTCGGTAGGGTCTTTGGCTAACTAGGGTTGGTTTTGGCTGTATCTCGGGGTCTTCTTGGGTCATGTTAAGTTGGAATTTGGTTTTGGCTGTAGTTTAAGGCCTTTTCGGACTGTTGATGTGGTTTAAGGTCTTCCTAGACCACACCAGGTTGGGACTTGGTTTTGTCTGTAGTTTAAAGTCTTTTCAGACTATGCTTTAGTTTAAGGTCATTTCGGATCATGCTTTAGTTTAAAGTCTTTTCGGACTATGCTTTAGTTTAAGGTCATTGCTGACCATGTTTCTTCATTGTTTGATTGATCGTGCATGTGTTCTTTTCACCCGACACAAGCCTATGACGGCCTTTGTATTTTTTTTTTCATGGGAGGTGGGAGCTTGCACCTTTCTTTGCTTTTGCTTTCAGTTTGGATTCCTTCTTATCCATTGACGAAGTCGTGGATCCTGTAATCAAAACATTCCAAACCTCGGCAGTATCCAAATCTTATAGCACTCTATTTTTTTATCGGATATTCATTTTGCATTTATCATATTCATTATGTTTGAATCTTTTATCTTGTCTTTAAGCAAATCCGCATAAGAAATTTGTTAAAGATGTTCACAGAAATGAACTTTAACATGAAATTTTGGACATGACTTGTAAATTTTTGGAAGAACATTAGGTTATACATTGGAAAAATTTTATGTTCATCCCACAAAGTATCTTACTCAATGTCCCTTGAACGCTTAATTAATATGTTTTACAAATCTTCTTAGGTTGAAGGTGTCAAAATTTATCTTTTTCTTTATATATCAATGCTCGGAAAGTTATTCAATTTTATTTGCTGGAATAAACATAACAAGACTCTTCCCTACTCATCTTAGTATTACCACGTAGAATAGGGTGCTATGCATACTCATGACTTAAAACCTTTCCATTGCACGGATACAAACATGGGGTGATGCGTCACGAATGTACCCACGAACTTTATCAGGTCTAAATCAGCGGAGTAGTGTGTCAAGAAAAATAGTTCCTATATTCTTTCTTTTCATTGTTTATCTTTCTCTTCTTCTTTTTTTTTATTTCTTCCTCACAATTCTTTCTTTTCTTTTTCTTCACTTCCTTCTTTTTCATGCGCTTGTGTCTCTTCTTTTTTATATGAAATCGAATTATTTTTCCGGGATCAATTTACAAAAAGAAAGATATATCCCAACACCTTTAATCTTAAGGAGTCTATACAAAACCTATCAAGTAAGCTATTTATACGAGGGACTTCTTTCATTTAATATGAGATTAGCCAAAATTATTCAAAAATATCAGAAAATGTTCTTGGAAAATTTTCAAAGTTTGCCCAAATTTTCTTTCAAACTTCATTTTTGCAAACAACTTTCATAATTTTTCATTTGCGGGTTGCTTTGTTTTATTTTCTCAGATTCAATTTTCTCTATTGCTTTAGAAATAAACTGAGAAATTTTAAAGAGAACAAAGGACAAAGTAGTACTCACAATTTTCATTGCCCGATGAATTCGATGTGCTCTCCTCTTGACTCCTTATCCTCCATGCAGAGTCAAATCAGATTGTAGCATGTGTGCTTAATCACAGGACCGGAGGGATTCTTGACTGCCCCCAGGGTGTTCTTGCGGTGGCTACACCTTACCTGGCTATCGTGCCTTATGTGTCTCCTTTTGTGATTTTCTCTTTTCTCTTTTTTTTTTGGAATCGAACTTTCTAAGTGTTCTTCAATCGGGTTCTAAGCGATCAAATAAACTTATTGGCTCGATTCTTTTCTTTATATTACTTCTTTCTCTTTTTGGGCCGAGTTCTTCGAGCTTTCTTTAATCGGGTTCTAAGCGATCAAATAAACCCGTCTAATTCGGGTTTTTTTTTTCTCAAGCCTTCCAAACCTTCTCCAATTGGGTTCTAAGCGATCAGATAGCCTTGTTGACTTGACTTTCTCCTTTATTCTTTTTTTTATCTTTTTGGTTGATTTATTCGAATCTTCTCTAATCGGGTTCTAAGCGATTAAATAAATTCGACTAAATCGGTTTTCTTCCTCATTCTCCTTCTTTCTCTTTTTGTCGACGAACTCTTCAAGTCTTCTCCAATCGGGTTCTAAGCGATCGGATAAACTTGCTTAATTCGGTTTTTCTCCTAAACCTTTCAAGTTTTCTCCAATCGGGTTCTAAGCGACCAGATATACCTGTCAGAGTCAGGGTTTAATCCTGAATCTTTTGAATCTTCCCTGTCGGGCTCTAAGCGACAAGGCATCTTCATTGAACTCAAGCTGCATCTAAAACCTTTTGCGTCTATTCGATCGGGCTCTAAGCGATCAAACGTCTTCAGCTGGCTTAGGTTTTGTCATGCGCCGTCCCACTTGGAGGGTAACATCGGCGACATGGTTTCGTAAAACCGTCCCATTTAAGGGTAACATCGATCATACGGGACCCGTTAAGGTCGAACCTTCACGCGTGCTGCCTTCGTTTAAAGGACAACATCAGCACGTATGACTACGTAAAAACCGTCCCACTTAAGGGTGACATCGGTCATACGGGACCCGTTAAGGTCTGATCCCCACACACAATATCCCCACAAAAAGGATACCCCGGCATGTGTGACTATGTAAAACCGTTCTGCTCAGAGGCTTCATTGGTAATACGGAACCCGTTAAGGTCGAATCTTCATTCGCGCTGCCTTCGTTTAAAGGACAACATCAGCACGTATGACTACGTAAAAACCGTCCCACTTAAGGGTGACATCGGTCATACGGGACCCGTTAAGGTCGAACCTTCACCCGCGCTGCCTTCGTTTAAAGAACAACATCAGCACGTATGACTACGTAAAAACCGTCCCACTTAAGGGTGACATCGGTCATACGGGACCCGTTAAGGTCGAACATTCACGCGCGCTGCCTCGCTTAAAGGACAACATCAGCACGTATGACTACGTAAAAACCATCCCACTTAAGGGTGACATCGGTCATACGGGACCCGTTAAGGTCTGATCCTCACACACAATACCCCCACAAAAAGGATACCCCGGCATGTGTGACTATGTAAAACCGTTCTGCTCAGAGGCTTCATTGGTCATACGGAACCCGTTAAGGTCGGATCTTCACTCATGCTGCCCACACAAAAGAGGGTTCCCAGCATGTATGACAACGTAAAAACTGTTCTGCTCAGAGGCTTCATTGGTCATACGGAACCCGTTAAGGTTAAATGTTTACGCTTCTCCATGAGGTTGATGCGACATAGCGAAGCGACGCTTCTTTTGCGAGTGAAGTTTAGCTTGCTTGTCATAGGTTTCCTTCTAGTGCTTGAAAGGTATTCTTTGGTTTCGGGTTCATCTGTCACCCGCGGGACGTATATCAACAGGGTATGCTGAATTATACTTGGGTCTTGGGGTATCCGCTTATCATTCATGGGATTTTAGGGTGTTTACTCGCCAAATCATGGGCTTTAGTCTTTGGAGTTAAGGGTTTTTTGTTCTTAAGTTCTAGTTTGGATCGTAGCCCGTGGGGCGTTGGTCCATAAGCATATCATTCATGGGTGTTGACTTGGCGCGAGGCCTTCTTTTGTAGGGATCGGTTTGGTGAGAACCCGATTAGGGTTATTGCCTTTGGGCTCTCAGTTTCTTTTCTCTTGGGCTATCATAATTGTTTTAGTGCTCACGTGGCCTAGGCACAACATCAAAGCCTTATTTTGTTCGGCACAAATATATAAAGCCTGCTCGTCTCTTTATATGACTGGTTAGACGAGCGTACCAGTGACAATTGTTTAAATGGCACAATCTTGACAAAGCCCATTTTGTGCTTGAGGCTTTCTTAGTGGGCTTTACATCTCTCCACTCTTTTTATGTTGTTGTGTGATTTAGGTGTATGCGTGCACTTTGTTTGAGGGTGGCGCCTTATTCACTCCTCTCGTGCCTTCTTGAATAGCCTATGTGGCATCAATCCTTAGGCAAGGGTATCGCGGGAAATGCGAACACCATTGTTTTGAAAACTTTGTTTTAAAAGGAATTTTGTGCCTTCAGAATTTAAATAGTCTAAACGACCACTTTCTTTAATCTTTTGATTTTATTTGAGATATCATCATCAGGCACTCCATTGTTTAAAGGACAATGAAGAAACCTTGTCTCTCCTTTTTTCGAACTGGAAAGAAAGACAAAACCAGTGATAGTTGTTTCAAATGGGCACAACACCAAAGCCCATATTTTGTTCAAAGTACAAAATATAAAACTTGTTTGTCCATATTCAGAACTGGCTGGACAAACTTTGCCAGTGCTAATTGTTTAAGGGTACAAACTTAGCAAAACCCATTTTGTGGCGAGAGGCCTTTATGGATTTTGTGGATAGTTGGGGGACCTCTCTTTTCGCTCGAGACAATTTCACCCATGCTGCGATTTGGTCCTTTTATTCGTAGAGGTTTTCGCTTATGCATAATCATTGGGATATTTTATTTATGGATATTGAGGTTTAGGTTTTATTGGAACTTTGGATATTTATGGAATTTTATTCGGAGTGTTTTATTTGTGGATATTAGAATTTTGGATTTTATTAAGTTTTATCGGGACTTTAGGGTATTTTGTGGAATCTAGATCTTAAACCTGTGGAGATCGTAACAGGATTTGAAGAGAAGATTTTGTTTGACTTATGTCTCTTCTTGGCTTTGTGCTTTCGAATTTGAGTAGAAAGTCTAGCCATAGACCTTGGTTTTGATACAAGTTCGTATTGGGTGCTGATTCACATGGAAGGTCTAACCATGGACCTTGGTTTTAATGCGAGCCCATCTTGGACACAGATTTGAACAAGAGGCTTGAACATGGGCCTTGGTTTTGATGTGAGCCCGTGTTGGGCATTGGCTTGGATGAAAGGCCTAACCATGGGCCTTGGTTTTAATAGGAATCCAACTTAGGTGCTGGTTTGGTAGAAGGCTCGATCATGCGCCTTATTTTAATGGAAGTTCCTCTTTTGGGTCTTTGAGAAACCTCTCTATAAGCTTCAATGTGATGGAAACCCGATTGATGGGTTTAAATTTGAAAAGTCTTTTATGGGCATAGGTTTCGAGGACACTTAACCATGGGTTTCGGTTTAACGGGAGCCTAACATAGGCATGAGTTTGAAGAAAACCCAATTCATAGGTTTGGATTTGAAGAAAGCCTCTCATGCGCATAAGCTTAGGAAGGCCCGCTCATGGGATTTGAAACTTTCTCTCTTGCTGATACTGGTTTGAAGAGAACTCGTCTTATGTGCATTGATTTGATGGAAACCCGATTAACGGATTTGGTTTAAAGAAAGCCTAACCATTGGCTTCGGACTTAATGGAGCCTCCTATGGGCATGAGTCTTTGAAAATCCTGACAATGGGCTTTGATTTTAACAGAAGCCTCTTATGAGCATGAGTCTTCGGGAAGCCTAATTTACGAGCTTCAATTTTCAATAGAGCTCCTTGTGGGCATCGATTTGAACAAGGCCTAGTCATTGCCTTTAGTCTGGATAGGCATAAAGGTTGAAGAAAGCTAGATCATGGCTTTTGGTTTGATGGGAGCCTCATACGGGCATGAATTTGAAGAAAACCCGATTCATGGGTTTAGATTTGAAGAATGCCTAATAATGGGCTTTGATGTAAATGGAGCCTTATTGCGGGATCTGGTTCGAGAACGCCTAAACAGGACTTCGATTTGTTAAGAGTCGATTAATGCATCATTACGCGACTTCTTCAAGGGCATTGATGTAAGGTCGAGGGAACGGTATTGTTCTTATGTGGCTACGGTTGACCTATCAGGGCATTGTAGGTTGTTTTGGTGTCGATGACATAGAACTTGTATATCACCAATTTTGAGAGGCAGGCTGACTGCCCCCATTGAACTTCACCCATTCTTGCATATCACCAATTTTAAAAGGCAAGCTGATTGCCCCCGCCGATTGCTCCATTCCATTTTATGATTGAAGCCATGGGAGGTAACTTTGCCTTTGGTGAGGAACTTCATGCTTAAAGTGAGACGGTCTAAAGTTCGCTTGAGCATAAGATCGATAGAGGAACCTGGATCAATTCACATGCGGGTTACCCTTTGGCCTTCACACTCACCAGTGAGAAATAGTGGTCTATTGTGGTCAGACGTGCCTATGAGATCATCATCATTGAATGTGATAGTTGGACTCTTGTTGTCCGCCAGGGTTATTCCTTGCATCTTCTTCTCGGTGAAGTGCACTTGAAATTCTTTTGGGTGCTGGAGTGCGTAAATAAGCACTTCTCTCATCTCAGCGGGCATCATCAAAATATCGAACACACTTACCGCAGCTGGTATCTTTCTAAGCTGGGCGAGGATGTTACAATCTTGCACCATGTATTTCTTAGGTGCTGGTTCATCTTGTATAGCGGGTTCTTTTCCTTTTTGCCTTAACTTTTGACCTCCCAACCTCATCTTCTTGGGGTGGCTGGCGCTCAGGGATATTCATACCCGAGCGAAGCACTGCTTGGCAATCAGGTTTCTTGGTTTTGACAAAGACAACTTCACCGTCATCTAAGTCACTTGAGGGGCTTCCTCCATAGACGACCACATTACACATTTCATGGCCATCCTCATTGGTTTCTTTATCTTAAGGGGTTTGACTCGTTTCCCCTTTCTCGGCTTTGAGGTCCAACATTACGGCCAATATATCTTCTGTTAAGAAGTCCAGGAGGGTTAATGGTAGCGGAGTACCTTGCTTATGATCTTCTAAGGCTTGTATGTGCTTTTGGATTTCAGAAGGCGTAGGCAACTCTATTGGTTTGGGCGACTTCTTGCCTTTTTGGCTACCGTTCTTGTTTGGCTTGCGATGGATGACCCGTTTTAGGGGCCTTGGCATTGTGGGGTTTAAGTTGCTGTCCCATTTGACTTGCGGCTCTTTCAGGAGCTGTCTCAACAACTTTTAGTCTTCTTGTAGAGGTGAAATTCCCATGTCCGTTTGCGGGATCTTCAACCCTCTTTTCTTCAACTACCTCAACATGAGAGATAACATTAACTTGCTCATGAGGATCGGGTTGCTGCATGGCACTTGGCGCTAGCTGCATGCGACCTTCTTGTATTCTTCTTTCTATTAGGTCTTTAAAGACCCAACAGTCCTCTACTTTATAACTTATCACCCTATGATATGGGCAATAGTTAGGGTGATCAACCTTATCTGCCTGATCGGGGTGTTTTGCTTGGAGGCAATTTCATACCATCTTCCAATGCTTGCTTGAATATTTTAGCCATTTTCTCCTTTTTGAAAGAGTATTTCTTATTCTTTAGTTCCTGTACCGATTTGGAGTAACGACTATTTTGGTTATCGCGAGGAACTGGCTGAGTGGGTTGGCTATCGACTTGTCTCGCCTCCTCATTGGAAGAGTCAGAATCTCATTTTTCGGTTTTGTTGGCTTTGTTGGTTTTGACCGCATATACTGTCTTTGATTCCCTTTTCTTTGGGAAGTCTCTCTTTAGTTGGGAAAGAGACCGCTGACTCTTCTTCTATATCCGCTTGTCCCAATCTGGATACGGTGTCTACCAGATCTTGATAACTATTAGGACTAGCGATGATTAACATCTGCCTCATTTTACCAGATGTACTTCTTATGAGCAAGTCAACTGCCTCCCTTTCGGGCATAGTATGGCTCGACTTGATGCTCATATTTCTCCATCAGTTGATATATGCCAGGAGAGTTTCGTTTGGCCTTGTTTGGCCTATGCTAAATCAGCAAGCCTTACAGGACTACTCGCGGTGGCGGACCTGTCTATAAAGGCACGTGCCATTTGGTCCCGAGATTTCATACTTCCTGGTTCTAGAGAGCAATACCATTGAAACGCTGGTCTTGAAAGACTTCTAGCGAATTGGCGACAAAGGAATGCTTCGTCTCTTGATGAGTCTCCACATTGAATCATGAAGTGGCTGACATGTTGTTCAGGTCCCGTCTCATCTGTCTCATTTCCTGAGAACTTGGAGAATAAGGGAACATTGTATGTTAAGGGATGTTTTGGTATTTCGAATTCGGAAGGGTATGGCTTCCCTATTCGTAGTGTTGTCTGTTTTGGGGCAATCCCCATTTCTTGTAACTGACGGCTAATCATTTCTTGAACATCAACCGCAGTAAAAATTGAGGAGGTTTCTCGCCTCTCATCTTCCCAATGTACCCTATATTTTTCTTGAGGGTTTGGTCTTTCTATTTTTTCAAGCCCGTTCACGGGGCTGGACCGATTTGATGTTTCTCCTCTTTCGAGTTCGGAGTTAGCGAGGCTTTTCCCTCGGATTTCAACTATCAACCTTTGTTCCCTTTCGTGGGCTTGATGTACCTCAGCCCTAAGATTTTGTATCTCGGCTTGCATTTGGTTGAAGGCAGATAATATTTGCTCTTGCGCTTGTGCACCAATTTGACTTTCGCCAGCACACGAAGAAGTTACCATGACTGTATTGATGTTGCCTAAGGCAGATCCGTTCATATGACCCGCATCTGAGCTAGTCACAGTTTTAGTTTTAGAGTTTATTGGAGGAGGGCATGCTGCATCGGATTCTTCCTCATTGTCACTTGGATTTTCGACAATGGGGTCCTTTCCGTTTCTCACCATGCATACGGTGGGGTTGGAGGGTTCGACATGATGGTCATCTTCCTCTTCGAGGTCTTCATTAATGGTTATCATGAAGACTGTTGCTTCTTCTTCTTGCTTAGGGTGTGTTTTAGCGACCCTTTGCTTCTTGTGAGTGGCATTTGGCGCCACTATTGTTAAGCTTCCAATGTTGGAGGGGTGCAGATTTATTCGTGCCCCCAGCCTATCATGTACACTGGTTGGTCTTCTCAGAATTTGAGGGGTTTGATTTGATCTCTCATTGCTTGAACTTTGAGAGGTGCTTGCACACATCTCTCGACAGAGTTTTGGTTTTAACGAGGCACCATGAGGTGCCCCCAGCCTTGGGGCTGAGAACATTGGTTTTGGTTTTGGAAAGAAGGCACTGTTGTGTGCCTTAGGTATTGAGGCTGGGAACGTCAGTCTCGACTTGATTGAGGGTTGGGCATCATCGGATGCCCCCAGCGTTTGGGCTAGAAACGTCAATATAGACTTGACGGAAGAGGGTGTAGAGGTTTCTTGCGCCGGATGTACGTAGTATCGATTCCTGCGTTGCTTCAACATGCGAAGTTGTTTGTGGGCCCTATGAATGGCCATAGCAGTGTTATCAACCATTTTGCGGTTGGTGTTCATCCTTTTCGGTTCATGGATGAACGAGACGGTTTGAGGGACTTCTCCCGCTGCACGTATGTGTGCAGTAAAAGAATTCCTCCTCATTATCCTCAGTGGGGAGAATGAGTTACTGACGGAAAGGGCTGGTTGAGCCACCAGCTCATCCTGGTAAGCTTGGAGATTCCTTTTCTTGGTGACCGATAGGGGGGTCACGGGAGTTTGGTTGACTTTGGTTATTTTCTTAGACGCGCGTCTTCTTGCGTGCCTAGTTTTGGAGAGGGGAATGAACGTCTTGCCATCCATTCCCTTTGGGGTGAGGAAATAGCACGCTTCCTCATCATCTTCAATTTCTTCCTCGGTAATGGACCCGAGGGACAGCTGCTCATTCCTTGGAGCAGGAATAGGGGCTTCGAATGCCCTGATTTCATCAAGGGGGACTGCAAAAGTCCCAAAATAAACAACTTCTTTGCCAGCTGGAAGGCTGGCAACTTGAGCAAACGAGCGTGCGTTGATTGCGGTGTAAGCCATTCCTGCAAACAAGTAAACTCAAA
The DNA here is from genome assembly GCA_025461045.1 of Carex parvula. Classification (NCBI taxonomy): domain Eukaryota; kingdom Viridiplantae; phylum Streptophyta; class Magnoliopsida; order Poales; family Cyperaceae; genus Carex; species Carex parvula. The sequence continues at coordinate 96,579 of JAJGRW010001043.1, read as the reverse complement.
ATTTCATTAGTCAATTTTCATATGTAGATTCATACATGAGTGTTAGCCCAATTATTCAATCCATAGGCGTCGATATCGAATATAAAAGGAAATGACCTAACTCAAGCGGTCCAATGACTCGTTGTTTGAGTGTTTTGAAGTCATTGGCTACTTGAGTACGTTCCTTTTATCTTCGTATCGGATCCCAAACCTGTGAGGAGGAGAATGTCCCACCGGGCGTGCCAAAACCTGTAGGGCGCAGAAAGTTGCACAGCGGTTTGGAAGGTGTGTGCATGCATTAAATGCCTCAGGGTTCAATGCTCTCGATTTTTAAGTCATGGGGGAGAACATCAAACTTGAAACATTCACTTTCTTTCTACAATTCATTCGGTTCACCCTCGATAGACCTACTGTTCATAATCAGTCTATCGAGAGAGTTTATTGATTGTGGGGACGTTTAACTCCCAGCGGGCGCAAGCCCCCGCTGTTAATTACATCATATGACCCTTCCAAGCCATACTGAACACCTCGTCCATTCCGGGATTTGGGGCCTATTTATTGTAATTTGAATAATGGGGCTAAATGGGAGAGAACTCATGTACTTGGTCTTTTTATTTGATTATCATTGTTTTAGGTATTTAGTTAATATGTATACATGAGATGCAATAAATATTATTAAAATATATACTATACTCTTTTATTTATTTTTATAAACATATTTGTATTTAAAAATATATTTGTGCTTTATTTATATTTTATTTTAAGAGAAACATGATTTAAATGTGAGAAAAATGGAGAAAAGGGTATTTTGGTCATTTGGCAGGTTATATGATATCTAGTTATGCTTGATTTTGATTTAGGGACATGAAGGATTTAATTTGGGTTCATTTGGAATTGGTTTGAGGTGATTTGGGTTTGAAATGAAGAAGTTATGGCCAAAAAGGACTGGAAAGGGCTTGTTTGTGAAGTTTTGTGTTTGTCAGGGACTTATTTGTGAAGCTGAAAGGATTGAGATTTGTAATTTAGACTTTTGGCAAGGTCTGGACTGAAAATTGGGTTTCCAGGGACTTGTTTGAAGTAATTTTTCATGACCAAGGGCTTATTTGCAAATATCCAGGGACTGCGCTGTGAAGATAATTTTGTCAGAGGGGCTTCTTTGTGAAAGTTCCTTTCTTAATGTCTCTGGGCTACAGGATCGAGATTTGGGCTTTGAGATTTGCATTCTGGGCCTTTAAGATGTGTTTGGGGGGGGCTTTGAGATGTGTGCGGGTCGTCATGCATGGACAGCAGATTTGAATTTCAGTCATGGAACTTTCAGATATGTGTGAGAGCTTTGAGATTCGTGCAGAGGGGATTGTCATTTTAACCCGACAGGTGGGTCCCTAGCAATAGCGAATTAGAGCAAAACTTTGGTCATCTGATTGAATATTCCTTGAGATTTGGATATTGGTTTGAAAGTTTGTTTTGGCGCCGAGATCTGATGACTCTCATTGCTTTAAGATTCGTGTAGCTAAGACATGGACCGGGTCTGAACCCGATTTGGGGTTTGGTTCGGTCATCACTCCTGCGGGGTCTCCGGCCACGGCGAGGCTAAGGGAAGGCACCATCAGGATCGCCTTGAGCATGTGGGTCTGTTGGATGTATTGTCGGCAATGGTCGACCATCGGAGAGAGGTGATGCACGGCTAGCTTTGGGTTCCGGCACCGATGGAGATTTTAATCTCGATTTTCATGCTATTATGATTGTTCTTCTTTGATTCATCTTCATTTGGCATCGCTCGATCGTCAAAGACTGTTGGGTGTGCTTAATTTCAGATTTCATGAGCATTCAGGTGATCCCCATGTTTCAACTCATCATGTCGGTACCGGTTTGCTGCTGGTACTTGGTGTTTGACTTGGGGAATGGGTTTGGGATTAAAGCTTCGCAACTTGAAGGTCTTTGAGGGGGATTCAGAGAGCATCAAGCTTGAGAGGGATTGATATTGGGCATGGCTTTAGATTTGGGTTTCGGGTTTGAGTTGAACATGAAGTTCATATCATTTTACTTTCATTTCTCATGAATTTCATCAATGACATGTATAATTTTCATATTGTTCTTGTAGTATGATATATTAACAATGAATATATGAGATTCTATTATTTTTAGGCCTTTACTTCTATTTTTAGAAAATAGGAAATGGACAGAGGGTATATATGCATATGTACTGCTGCTGCTGTTTTTTTATCTTCTGAAGTCCAACTTTGAAAATTGCTAGAAAATAGTAGAAAAATCAGAAAGATGCAAAGTTTGAGTCTAAATTGATTGTCTTTCTGTCCTCTATCTAACTGTTCAAACAGATTTTTGATTTGCTTTTCAGATCAGCCTGCACTGGCTGATCTGTACCAGCAGGTCTTTAAGAATGATTTGGGCATGTGTACTGTACCAGTACCTTGTTAATTGGATATGGTTGGTACTGTATACTGGTACCACGTGGTATTTTACTTAATTAGACTATATGTAAGTCATTGCATCAAGATTTGATCATCAAAATCATAAGAGGCATTGGTATCACAATATGTCACTTGCCAACACCATTTCGAATTTGCATATAGGTCCAAGGTCATTTGCATAATTATATGAAATTTCGAATTTGCATATAGGTCCAAGGTCATTTGCATAATTATATGAAGGTCCTTGAGCATCATATCATGGGGATTGGAATTCTCCCTCTTTTCATTTGCTCTCTCCTTCAACAATTATGCATCTAGGTCCTTCAAAGATTAATAAAGTTTATAATGCATAGAAGAGATGTAGTAAAACATCAATCTTTCATGCATTACTCACTCTATTTCTCTTTTATGCATTAAGGTCCTTCAAAAGTCCAAAAAACAACATAAATAAGGAGATGTAGTTAAACATCGATCCCTATTTTATTTAAGTTCTTTTTTCATTTGTTTTGCACTTTTAGTTGATTTTATATTAAAAGAACTATACAAGAATTGGATGTTTAAAAGGATGTAGTTAAACATCAACTTTTAATATCTTTCTCCTTTTATATTTCTTATAATATAAAATTTCCCTTTTATTATATATTTTCTTTTTATGTGTTTTATGCATTTATACATTTTTTGTCCTTCTTCTTTGCAACAGAAAATAAAGAAATAAAAAAAAAATAACAAAAGAAGAAGATGAAGGCAGAGAAGATGGAGAACACGACTAAATATCAAAATCCTATCATAGGACCTTTAAACCCTTTTTACATCAGCTATAGTAGATGTCCATTATTTTGTTTACATATCTTTTTATTTAGTATTCCACAGTAGCATTGATTGCTACTTGAAAAACCTTATTTCATTTCAATGGCTTCATGCCTACAGCTTATAATCTAAAGCCAAGGCACTAACCTTTGTAGTTGCAACAAGAAAGGAAAATAACAAAAAGAAAGAACAGCAATGAAAAGAAGAGAGAAAAGAGGAGCAAGTCAAGTAAAAAGGGACGAATAAACATGGCAACAAAGAAGCTTTTTATTCAACATTGGAGAAGCATACACAGCCCTTTCGGGCTTACATCTTTAGGCAAGCTTATGCCTTTTCTCGTTGAGAAAGAGAAACAACCTCAAGTTCTACTCACTTCACTTTTCTAGCTAACCTATGTGTATTTGTGTGTAAACAGATGTGTGTTCTGATTGAACTTGTGCAAAAGCACTATGTGGCTGTAGTAGCTTGAACCAGAATGTTGTGTTGTAAAGTTTCGGCTATGTAGTGTGTACCCTTTTTCTTCAACAGTGGCATGGTATATATAGGCATAGAGGCATGGGAGCCCTAGGGTTTAGGGTATAATATGTTGGCATCATCTTGTTCATCCAATTTATGTCGGTTTTGATCAAGGGACCAGATGTATTGCTCACAGCCATGTTGGCAATCCAAGTAGAAAGGTATGGCAGCCCTTGGATACTAGGCTTGGATGGTGAAGATGTGCATAGCTGTAGAGGGTGTCATGCTTCTCCACGGCTCTGGAGCAAGATTCTTCTATTTTGTCACCTTGTCCAGTGCCGAATACAGCTGTGCAAAGATACAAAGGTTCTGATTTGCGTAATGGTGTGGTGTGCCTGAGGCTCATAAACTCAATCATTGGTATTGGCCGCTTAATTCTTCTTAGCTAATAAGGGGCTGCCATTAGCATGTGGTCGGATTAATTCATACATCTGGGCCGAATTGAATAATATTTCCATGTGGTCGGCTTAATTGAATTTGGGCCGAATTCAACTCCATATTTTTTTGTTTATTCTCACTTCAATTGGAAACCGTACACATTCTTCATATTTCTAATTTTATTTAATCTCCTTTGTTAAGCATCTCCATGTTTGTGAACCTAATAAAGTATTCATTATTTGTTTAATTTTATCATGCTCCTTTTAGAATTTTTTGCTCATTCCTTTTCATCTAAATTCATAACTTTAAACGCATATTCTGTCTTAACTTTTTTGGGTCAAACAGATTAATTATAAATGTTATAATTAATAAATAAATGTCATAGAGATGACAAGCTTAAACACATTAAATTTATAAGCGTGTTCGACACGTATAAATTTATCGCAACAAGCACGTCCTTGCAAGCACCTCTGCTGCAAGCAGCTTACAAGCACCTCTGCTGCAAGCAGCTTACAAGCACGTCCTTGCAAGCACCTCTGCTGCAAGCAGCTTACAAGCACGTCCTTGTAAGCACCTCTACTGCAAGTAGCTTACAAGCAGCTTACAAGCACCTCTGCTGCAAGCTGCTTACAAGCAGCTTACAAGCACGTCCTTGCAAGCACCTCTACTGCAAGTAGCTTACAAGCAGCTTACAAGCACCTCTGCTGCAAGCTGCTTACAAGCACCTCCCTAACTCTATAAATAGAGGGCTAGGGATAGAGAAAAATATAGAAATTTGATTCGACTCGATTCGATTCGGTTATAATATTTTTCTCTCTCAAATAGTGTTTTCGTAAGAAAAGAAAGAATACGTAATTTGATTACGTATATCTTACGAGCCGTGAATAGTGTTTGCGGTGAATAGTGTTTTCGGGTTTTCGTGAATAGTGTATTTGCGAAAAACGCGGTTATAGTATTTCTGGCAAAAGAAATAATCGCTCTCTGGTTATTTCCTGGTGGACAACCGATAGAGGCACCATATGTTTGGTGCTCCGAGAGAAGTCATTGCTCCGAAAGAAGACATTGCTCAGATCCGGTCTTCTCGCTCGGTCTGCATTCCAATTGTAATTTGGAAACAAGGTATAAATGTTATATATATTTATTTACTTGGTAAATAGATTTAAGTTTTAGAAATCAATTACGGGAATAGATCCTTAAAGGATTAAAAGAACGATACCATCTTTTAATCCTATGCTTGAGTTAGACGTAGAAATTTTTGTTCTACGGTCTTTCCGCAGCTTGAGCCTAAAAGTTAATCAACGGATTTTGAACAGTCAAAAACCCAACAATGTAATTGTGTAGTTTTAATATAATTGATTAGTTTTATATTAAGTTTGTTAATGTTTAAATGTTTCTAAATGGTAATCTAAATAGTAATCTAAATGGTAAGTATAAACAACAAAAGTAGGTAATCTAAATGGTAAGTGTAAAAATGAAACATAACAGTCCAAACACGAAATATAATAATCCAAACTAAAATACTAGAAACCTATCAAACTATAAAAAATATAAAAACCCTAACGGCGACGACGAGGGCGAGGTCCGGAGAGGTCCAACCTAGTAGGTGCATGGCGCTCTCTCTGCGACGGCGGACGCCTCTGGTGAACCTCATCCACCTGCATGTCATCGTGTACGACCTCACGCTCCCATGGGTCCGCCCCCAGGTGTAATGCATGCTCCCCATGGATCCCCGCCTGTGTACGCAACACCCACGGATCGGCCTCCCAAGTAGGAGGATACGTGGTCGGAGGCGGTGTGCCAAATATAAGCAGCGGCAAAGCCATCTGCAGTCTGTGCCCCACTCCCACTGGCCTCGCTGTCGTGCTGTCTGGGCTCCATATACTGCGGTCGGTGGGAGCTAGCTGGCTCCCATCCGCCCTCATCTGGAGCTAGGTCATCCAAAGAGAAAACGGCGGTGGCGGCGGCGGCAGCAGCTTCATCCTGTATGTAAACAATGTTAAATTAAAGACATTGAAGTAACGAGTAAAATAATTAAATAATAAACTTTTGCTACCTCGGTATGCTGCACTGGAACTCCATGCTCGTTGTAGTATGCGTTCCAAGCGTTGTTGTTCAACACCCATTGGTGGATCGCCCAACCCGAGTCATCATCTGCAAAAATGAAGATAAATTAATAATAATGATCTTTTAAAGAGACGCTTAATAATGATCATTTGTATGACATATTATTACCTGTAGGAGGTGGCGGCATCTCATCAACGTAGATAGGGGCTTTAGGCTGCTCCAGATCTGGTGGTGGGGCCTTTATCTCGCGCCAATTGATGTCCTCCCCCGCATCGTGCAACATACCAACGAGGCGCCCGTCCTAGCCAGAGTCCTCCACGATCGGTGCACTGTGTTGGAGCATTTGACATCCTATCGCTCTCCAACTTTTTCTCGCCATGCACACCAAGCTGTGTGCCACTCCTCTAGTAGCGGTCAAAATCTGCACACAATGTATTTTCATTATTATTATTAGAAGATGAATAAATAACTACAATTTTTTAAGCATGTCAGTTTCATTTAAACATACCGAACGATCATGGATCGGGCCGAAAGGCAAGTAAGTCCTAGATCCGTCACCCTCACCCGTGAGTCTCCATCGAAGAGCATCACCATAGTCCCCCTGTAGATAAACCGTCGGCATGCCCCATCTTTGGTACCAGACTAAATATCGCAATCTCCAAGGCCCGACCTGCATAGGGGCATCTGGAGCTGGAGGCGGGGTCCATAAGTGATCCTCCGGCCTTGCAGCACGCTGGTAATGCTCCCAGAAACGCGTGCTCTAATCGACTTTGGGCTTGTTGTGTTTAGTGCTACAATATGAATTAATTAGTAACGTGTATGGCTGAACAAGTAATAAAATAGACAAACAATAAGGCAGTGGGTAGTTACCTGTGCAGCTGGGTGGTCTGCTGCTCGTCCAACTCTGGAAAATCAGGGACATAGGCATCCAAGCCAAACTGACGGGGCACTCGATCAGGATAGTGATACTCAACTATCCAGAAGCATACGCACGGCCCCCGATAAAATGACAGATATCTCTGCTCCAATGTCAGCGGGCACAGAAGGCCCCTATCGTAGAACAGACAATAGGGGTACCAGGTGATGCTCGCCTCGTGAAGCATCTGGAGCTGACCCCGGACATACGAAATCCCCACGGTCCTCCCCCTGCCCGTGTCCTCGTATGTGTGGGGAGTAGCCCATATGGCACCGTACCCCGGACGTCTCTCGGGGTCATCTCCCATCCATAACCCCGCCTGAGCTGGAGGAACAGGCCGACACACCGGTATATGTGATCAGGACCACTGCTGGAGTAGAAGAAGCGGTCCGGCAATCTGCTTGTTCGTCGCCTAAATTTTGGACATGCGATGCATTTCTGGTAAATATGAAACCCTAATATTAAAATATTTGTACAAACTTACCAGACAAGCATGACACAAGCCTCCGTATAAGTGGGCGAGCACGGCTCCACCCCAATTCCACTTCGACGGCCGCTGAATGTCCCTCAGCAGAGAGAGGAACATAATCGGGACTGCGTCACCGCTGGAATCGACAAACATGACGCTGCCACATAAATCCATGACAAACGCCCTAACGTACATGCAATATAAATTAGAGTCATAAATAACTACATTTTTTTGTTGAATCCATAACATATTTTAATTTGCAACTGTTTGTGATTACCTCAGAACGGCCTGCTCGTCACGTGTCTCGGGGGTGATCCTACGCCGGTGGAAGTAACTGCGGAGCGCCGCAAGACTGATGCAGTACTGTGAATACCGGTACTCCTCCTCCTCCTCTCCTTTCTTCTTCTTCTTCTTCTTCTTTTGCAAGTCCGACGGAGCGGCCCCCAGCAGCTCCGGTATCATGTGCATCAGGTCTGGATGGTCTGAGACACCACCGATGGGGTCGCCGTCTATCCGTAAACCCCACAAGGCGCTGACATCACCTAGTGTGACTGTCATCTCCTCAACCGGAAGGTGAAATGTATGCGTCTCCGGTCGCCATCTCTCCACTAGACCGCAAACGAGGGCCTGATCAATATCACAATGAGGCATGGTGGCCAACTGATACAACCCGAGACGCATGATGCACTGCTCCATCAACGGGTGACGGACGTATGGTATCTCGGGGGTGCGATGTCTCACTGTCATTATCGTCGTGTCCTGCATTTTACAATGATTTCAATATAAACGTCTAATTATCTGTAATATTAAATAATGCTATTTAAATTAGGAATACAAATCCAACGTACCTCTATAGATGCAAGTGAGACACGGTGACGGACATGTGGGGTCCAAAGAAGAGAACTAAATGTGTCAGGATGGTGCGGGGGAAAATCTCCAAAGGGAGCATCTGCACCGGACGTCTCTGCACCGGACGTCTCTGCACCGGATGCCTCTGCACCGGATGCCGCTGCACCGGATGCCGCTGCACCGGATGCCTCTGCATCGTGATCATGTGAACTCTCCCCCGTCTCCAGAGGGGCATCTCATGCACGTCCCCGTCTAGTTCTGACCATACTACATTTCAATAAACAGAAGATTTTATCTTATAAATCCTGATTTATAAACCCTAACTTATAAACTCCAATCTGTCAACCCTAAACCCTAATTTAACAATTCAACCATAATCTAACAATTCAACCCTAAATCCTAATTTAACCCCTAAACCCTAAATTAACAATTCAACCCTAAACCCTAATTTAACAATTCAACCCTAATTTAACAATTCAGCCCTAATTTAAACAATTCAACCTAAATCTAATTTAACAATTAACCCTAAATCCTAATTTAACAATTCAACCCTAATTTAAACAATTCAATCATAAATCCTAATTTAACAATTAAATCGCGACAGGAAAATCAATAACCCGCACACGATAATTAACAATTCAACCCTAATTTATAAACTTCGGTTTTGTCAACCTTAAACCCCTAAACTACAAACTCTAATTTTGAAAACCCTAATGTTGAACAATTCAATCGTGTCAGGAAAATCAACAACCCGCACAAGATAATTAACAATTCAATTCTACCAATCGTTCCAATGCCAATACAAGATACAAAATATAAATTAAAAAAATTATTTAGAAACTTACCCGAAAATAATCGGACTGTCGTCGAGATGGCCGAAATTAGGGTTCGGGTGAGAGAGAGAGAGAGAGAGAGAGGAGGAGAGAGAGAGGGGAAGAGGGAGAGGAAGAGAGAGAGAGAGAATGGCAGATTTGAAGAGAGAGAGAGAGAGGAAGAGAGAGAGAGGAAGAGAGAGAGAGAGAGAGAGAGAGAGAGAGAGAGAGAGAGAGAGAGAGAGAGAGGAAGAGAGGGAGAGAGGAAGAGTGGGGTTTCAGCTGGGGTGGTGGTTTCGGGCGGCGACGCGGGCGACAGGGTGGCTGGAGGCAGAGACGAAAGAGAGAGAGAGATAGCGGTCTGCTCCCAGCGGACTGCTTATAAAAAAAAGAAATTAATAGTGGACCGCCCAGCCCCTGGGCGGTCAGGTTTCAAGAGTGGACCGCCCGGCTGCTGGGCGGTCTGGTGGGAAAAGTGGACCGCCCAGCCCACGGGCGGTTAGGGTAGAAATAAAAATAAAGTTGGGGTGGGAGCAGATTTGATAATTTGTTTTTTTTTTTGGGGTATTAATAAAAATATCGGGTTTAGAACGATGTAACCATGCTGGCAGTACCAGAATTTCTAAAATTCCTTCTTATGTCATTAGAAACAAAAGGTATTGTAAAATTTAATGGATACCTTCCAAGAATTTCTAAATTTTGAGAAAATTTAAAAATTACTCATTATATTCAAGATTTATTTGACTTTTTATTTTCTGTAAAAATTAATATACTTTTTTAGATAATATTATTTTTTCAAAGTGAAATACAATCCTAATACTTAACTTAGGATAGTTTTACAAATGACTAAATTATAGAGCTGCACTTATGGATTTACTCTTTATAAGTCATTCTTTGTTGTGTTTTCCTCTTAAATTATCTTTTATCATTTGAAAAATTACTACAAATTTTAAACTTAATCGAAGGAATTTAGAGATCTGAACAACATATTGAATTTGGCGGTGTATATAAAATTCTACGAACGCCAATACAAATGCAAATACATAAGCCGCGGAGTGTTACATTCACAATCGAGTTGCATTACAAAACCAGTAACAGGTTACAAAGGCACGAACACAAGCAAAACAAAGCACAAATTACAATAATGGTTAGTATTTCATTAATATAATGTTTTGTCACTTAAATACAACACAGATTACAACAATTGTTAGTTTCTAAATCAACCAATAAAAAAAGAAAAAAAAAAAAAACTAATCAATTATTAACTAAACTCCAACCCCGGTTTTACCTGTTTCTCTGATTCCCTTTTAGTTTAGTTAATAGGGACTGGTTCACCATTCCACTCCTTGAGACACTCGAGTAGTGGGTCTATCACCTTACCCTCATTGAAAACTATGAAAACCTTGTCACACTCTTCACCAGGGAACCTAACCTTCTCAGCGGTCAGGTACCTGACACCCAACTCCTCTCTCACAAATCGATACAATGGGTAAGAGTGACAATCCTTGATCATGTTTGGTATCTCTGACTTCGCATTCTTCAATGCAGCCCGTTAACCTCCATTTCTTTAGGCAACACTTCCCTCGGCATCTCCTCGAAAGCAAGATAGCGATTGCAAGGAACTCAGCACGAGCAATTTCTAAAGACGGACATGTGGTCCAGATGGCATGGAACTGGCAGTAGAGGACTGAGGTACCGGCAGCATCTTTGATAGGGAGTAGGGAAAGGATTGTGACTAGTAGCGCGTCAGGAAGTTGAGAGAGCCTATCTACCACCACCTGCCTCCATCTAGTGGGGTGTGATCGGGGCTTCTTTGCGGTGACAGGGGGGATTGGGAGGGAGTCAGATCAGCGCTTCGCCATGACACTGATGAGAAAAATGAATATAAAATATTGCAGTTGATGGATCTAATCAAACAGTGAACTGACTTTAATTGAGAGAAACAAAGAGAAAATTGAAGAGAAGGGGTCGATTCTATCTTCACCTGGCCCCTCAATCATCCTAATATCTTTTTGTGTACATTTTACGAAAAATGATCCTAAGAAATTACAAAACAAATCTATGTAACAAATATTAGATGTACTAAAAAATAAACTAGAAGTAAACAAACTCTCTCTAACAGCATGCACTGTTCACAACCCAAAATGGGAAATGCCAAACAGGATGCACTGTTCTCTAAACAGGATGCCCTCTAATACTAACCCTAATTTTAGACATCTCTCACTCCTTTAGTTGCCCAATCCAAACTGTAATGCTAATCATAAACTTTACACTTTATGAAGTAAGAGCCCTCATCTATTGTGTGTGTTAAACTCTGGTCAACACAAAAGGCATGGCTTTGGGTCATGCACTTCGCACAAAACCCAAGGGTCAATCGTCTTAAACTAAACCTGTGGCACCTCAGACCCCATTTAGCGGCTGAATAAAATCTGGGTTTTGAACAGTGTATATGATCCTCTGATATGGAACAGCTTGATCAGGCAGGTGAGATGAACAGTCAACTGCTCCCTCACCACTTGATCCGGCAACGACGATGGATTGACGAGAATATCCAAGGCACCAACAAAAATGAGGAGTAAGTTGGTATAGGATTCAAGACCAAACACTGCATTAGGGTTTAAAGGATTGGAGTGACATGGATCAACTCCTTTGAAGTTGCAAAAATAAGTATTATTGGCTGAACTGATAGAATTTTTACATATTAACACTTACAGTGGTTGAATCAACATGTATGTGTGGGCTTGAAAGTCTACCAATTAATGATTTATAAGCTGGTTGATATGGGTTATAAACTTGAAACTATCTATTTGGTACAACATCCTGAAATAAGGCAGGCTTAATCAGCACACTGTAAAAAAAGAATTGTATAAACAAGGAGGCTATCTTGACAAATATTGATTGTCCTTTTACAAAATAAGTTGTGTTTGGCAGCAGCAATAACACTGATATACCATTTAGGCACTCATGCCAAATGAAGGTGCATTTGTGTGCTTTAAGGTAATTAATTAATTCCAGACAAGTTGAAGCATTATGGTAGATGATCTAAAGCAACAAAATTTAACTTCTGACCATCTTAACTTTGTTGCTTCACCTTTCAATATTACACATGGCAGTATTTTATCTTTTAAAGATAATACTATTAGTAAGTATTACCCTTAAAATTCGCAATGAATGGGCATGTTCAGTAAGCAAGGGTTAGTGAAGAACGTGAAATTATAGTGGAATAGTTACTGAACATAAGTGGAATTGAATAAATTGTGAAAAATAGAGAACTGGAATTGGGATGGAAATCTGCAGTAAAACAATTGACTACCCCTTCCTATTCCGCCAGATAGAATGGAATATCCCATCTGGAACAGTTCCATGGGTTGGAACAGTTCCGTTCCCCCTAGTCTAGCTAGTTGCCAAACAAGATTTCCTTGATCTAACTACTAAATCTATCTTCAATATACTACCAAACACATCTTCTTTAAAATTAAAGTGTTATTTTTTCTACTTCAATTTTAATTTGCTTCACTAGACAAACAAAGGGGTTTTGTTTTAACCACCTTGGTCTGCTTTCGATTGACAAAAGGAGCACAAGAAAGAAAGGATTTTTAATACATATTTCCACAAACAATTAAGGAAAAGAACTGGAATATTATTATTACCGTGAATTATAAATTTATTGGTGCAACACACAGATGACTTACAAAAACAATAATAAATCTAAAATTGGAAATAATTCAGAAAACCTATAAGGTAGTACTTACAGTGATAACGATTTAGCCAAAACATCCATAGCTTTAGGACAGAAATATTGGCTTCAAAGGAGACAAAAATATTTCATCTAGGTTGCCCAAATATCAAGTCTTGACAATGCATGCGGCGCTTCTAAAACCCTAATCGTCCTACAGCATATATATAGGAAAAGATGACTCATGACAACCATTGGATCCATGAGCCAGATGGTTGCCGCGTGTGACAAACTCAAAAACCATTCTAGAACGAGCACATGGTTTTAGAAAACCATTTTCACATTTGCTTTTCCCATTTGCACGTGGTCTACATGACCATGCTCAGTTTTTTCTACAAAATGATAAATTTCACGTGCCATTTGCATGCGGTCTATATGACCATGTATGGTCGGTTCTTTCTATAATAATGTTCATAACCTGAAAGTCCTTAAATTGGGCCTATTCCTAAATAATTAAGCATTGGCATGTATGGTCTATACTGCAAAAATTCCTGAAGGCTCCCTTTGGCCTCTATCTCTTACTATTGTTCAACCCTCGCCTATAATTTTCCTAACTCCACATTTCTCGTCTCTCATTGCCATCCTCCCTCTTCCCCACACCCACGCCCACCCGCACCACAACCACAAAAGAATCAGCCCCTTCGTCTTTCACTTTCCTCCAATTGCCTCTTTCCAAACCACAATACTAACCCTAAACCTAACCATTCTCATTAAAAAAGAAGTACCTATATATTGTCTATCTTGTGTGTATCAAGCTCTTGTCGACACAAAACCATGGGATCGGGTTATGCACCTTGCCATTAACCCAAGGGACAACCATCCTATAACCAACCCATTCCACTCATGCTCAAATAGCAGCTGAAAAAACCCATCAGTGCCATGAATAATGCGTACAATCTTTTAATATTTGAAAAAAATTCGAATCTGGTTCTCCGTATTTAAAACTCAGTTCCTAGAATAAAAGTGTAAATTTTAAGTGTAAGCAATGCGAATTATTGTTGTTATAATAATCACATAGCTTTGTAAGAAATGTATTTCCATCACAAGTCATATCCAATGATTTGGATCTTGACATCAATTACGTGTCATTTCAAGAAAAGTCATATGCAACCCATGCAATTCAGTGCCTAGGACCGTTCCTTTTCTATAAAAACTAGGTAGACGAGCTACATCTACTTAATATTAATTTACAGCAGCCCATTATTAATAGCCCTAAGCCTCCGATATTAAGAATTCCACTGTGTAATTCTTCATATGTAATAAAAGGATGTGTAAAAGATACCAACCATAATTTCTCTTTTATTATACATAGTCACCAGTTTAAGAATCTCTGCATAATATGATGTTTACTGCCCATGACTGAACACAAAAATAGATGTTGAAAATACATACCTTATGAACTAACTTCATTGTTTCAAGAGCAGGGGAGTGCTAAAGCAAATTAACCAAGTCACCAATGTTGTCATAATGGAAGCAGAGGCTGAGATCCAACTGTTTCAGATTAGGGAATATCGACAGGTCAATGTCTGGCTCTGATAATTTATGGAATTGATAAGAAGTTAATCATGAAGACATGTCAAAAGTAGTAGGTAAAGGAGAAGATAAGCACCCTCAAATTTTAACATGAACATGCATGACAAATCAAGGCATATGAAAGCATAACAAATGCAATGAGCAACAAACCTGCTACTCATACAATATAATTTCACCTCTCCAAAAATAAAAAATATTTGAAAGTAAAATATCTTAGAAAGGGTACTACTTGAAAACCTAAAAACAGACAAGAATCACTACATTTATATTATTATTTTTATATCATAATCTTCAAGCAGGTTGTATTTGACTACTTGGACCCATCAAAATTTTTACATCATATGACCAGTAAACCTACTACAATTATCCCATGACTAACCAACTCCTTAACAAGTAAGGCTTGTGTGTTTCTATATATTTTTGAAAATTTTCACAAATCTAAATATCATCCACATTTCCATTATTACCTAAATAATGTCCTGCTTCTCCAAAAATTGTCTTTTGTTGGATGTTACTTACAGAAGACCCACTAGAAAGGAACAATTTGTATTCGATAGGCATATCAGACTGCTACCACACCTTATCTTAATAAGAACAAAACAAACTTCCTACTTCTCCAAAAATTGTCTTTCGCAGGATTTTACTTACAGAATGACAAGGAACAATTTGTATCAATTGGCATATCAGACTTCTACCACACCTTATCTAAACCCAAAGAACAAAGCAGACTTACATTTCAAGATGCTTAGTAGGACAATAAGAAAATAAAACCAACAACAAAGTAACACTGGATTTATCCAATCCTCCTCAAAATCAACGAGCAAGTCTTGGACATTTGCAACAGTCTTCACTACCTCAAGAGAGACTCAAGGGACTAGATGGAGATCCACCCAACCTTCGGATCCCCTAAATTTTGAAGCGAATATTATCTGGACCGTCCAATCTACTTTGGCACAAATATTAAAGCGATCCTATGCATTCTACTACGGACCTGATTGGCCCGATTTTGATCGGACGGTCCGGATCTAAATTTAAATTTTGAGTTACTTAGGGATACGGACCCGAGGATAACTGGAGGATGGTAGGTGATGTCCGCCATCGCCATGGGCAAGTAACAGGGGGTTGGGTTTAGGGTTCGGAGCAACTAATTTCGAGCATTTTGGGGTTCAGGAGAGAGATTGCGAGGGAAATTGCACAAATTTTGGGGAATAACTGGATGTAAATGTTAGAGCGCGATAAAACATTTGTTGGAACTGCGGGAGATGGAAGATTCTATTCGTCCGAGGCCGTGCGGCTTACAGAAGACATTAACAAACTAGAGAGTGCAATCAGGATGGGCCGAAAGCCCAGTAGAGATTAACAAACTACAATTAATTGGTCTTGATTACTTGGGCTGAGCATATGAATTTAGATAAACTACTACTCCAATGAGATATGATTAAGGGTAAATTTCACTGGAGGGCACTAAACTTTGTCCTTTGTCACGAATTGGTCACTCAACTTTGATTTGTCCCTCCATAGCCACTGAATTTTTATTTTGTCCCAATCAAGTCACTCTATAACTTTTCCATTCAAAATATTAACGGAATATAACTTTTCCGTTAGTATTTTGGACGGAATGAGCATATTCCGTTATAATTTGGATGGAAAAGTTATAGGGTGACTTGATTGGGACAAAATAAAAATTCAGTGGCTATGGAGAGACAAATCAAAGTTGAATGACCAATTCGTGACAAAGGACAAAGTTTAGGGACCTCCAGCGAAATTTACCCGATGATTAAATATTAGAGTTAAGTAGTGATTTATGCAAAAGTAG
Source organism: Carex parvula (assembly GCA_025461045.1). Classification (NCBI taxonomy): domain Eukaryota; kingdom Viridiplantae; phylum Streptophyta; class Magnoliopsida; order Poales; family Cyperaceae; genus Carex; species Carex parvula. The sequence continues at coordinate 80,275 of JAJGRW010001043.1, read as the reverse complement.
ACAACTTAAATATTATGAGACAATCTTCTGGGATCATATCCTCCCCGGTACCGTAAAAGATTCCCTTCACTTTACGGTTTGAGATTAACTTCTAGGATTTGGGATTCGGGCTGACAGAGGGGGCAGTATTATTGGGCTTTGAGATTCGTGCCAAGTTAAAAAGAACGGTCCAGATCAAGTAATTGTAAAAGATTCCTTATTACGGTACCGGGGGTGATGTGAATTCATCGTTCTGCCTATCATTGGTATAGATTAAAATATCAATAGTTCAAAAAGGATCAATAAACCAAGTTTGTATGGTTTTTATTTCATTTATAACGGATACATGAGAATTTCTTTAAAGGTACGTCTACGACTATAAATGATAGGAGTAAGAACGGGCTTTAAAAAAAAATGCAAAGTACATCAGCATAGAATAAGATAAAAATGGAAAAGAATGTGGTCCTCAATTGGAAACAAATAGTTGTACATCACATATTCACACTTGATGATTATTATTTTCTCTATATTTATTTTCTTAAACTTGTTGATTCTTATATGGTCGTGTTAGGTATAAGAATAAATTAAGGATCGAGATAACTCTTATCATGATTACTTTTGAATGAAATAAGATTTTTTTTTCCATTAGTTTTCCTTTCCCACACAAAAATAAAACCAAAAGAAATTGCATTAGTTACATTAGGCAGAACTCATAGAAGAAGAGGAATCCAGTACCAGCTCAAGACTATAGCTCCCAATTTTTTAGTAACACGTACACGTTAGCCAGCTCCGTCATTAAGAAAATCTTAATTAATAAGCTTTTTCTTAACTGCGGACTTAGCGTAGTGACGCGGACCCTATCTCTCTACATAGAGACGCAGGTTCAATTCTCATCTTAATAATATTGGAGTCTATTAGAGCCCTTTAATGAAAAAGTGAATAAATTATAAGCTCCTTCGTACTGCATCATCTTATCTTAATAATAAGGTCCTCTGGGAATCTAGCATTCTCTATTTAATTTGACCGGGATTGTTCAAACATCCTATTAGTCTACTGCAGCATCTACTCTCTATATCACTTACTGAAATCCTATACGTTTCTCCATGTACGTAACAGCTCCCAATGGCATATCTACTAGCAAATTTGCTACTTTCTCAAGAAAAAAATTAAAGAACTCATTTGAGAACTGCGTGATGGATAATTTAGTAATTACTTGCCTTGAGTGACAGTGACAGTGAAGCTTTGCAGTATAAGTATGCAGCAAGATGAGATCCAAATAGGAGCCTTGGAGATAGACAGATAGTAGTTGCACTGATGTGGGGGGTTATATCGGAAGAGGGATTGGGCACTCTAGCTCGGCAATGCATGGTTAGGAACTTAATTGTGAGTATTTAGGCGAACATTGGTTTTGAATGACCGAAATGCTTAGTGTCAACACAATTTAGTTGCTTTCTAGTGAACCTGGCCAATAAACTCGTACTGCATTTTAAAGTATTGTATATTTTCTTTCTTTTAGATAATTAATAATTAATAATCTTCAAATTAGAATGTTAACAGTTTGAACTCTCAACTAATATTTAACATTTCAATCCCGTTGTAGTCTGTTAGTAGTAGTGGCACAGGTATATTTCTTTTTTAAGGCGGGATAAGTTTTTTTGAATTGATCAAGTATTAAACGCTCCAAAATATACGAGCATGGTACTCGATCATACACAGACACACACACACACACACACAAAATTTTTGGGGTCATCAAATGTCCTAATTGCTCTATTATATATCCATCACTAAATAAAGCAAATGAATTTCCTCACATCACAATAATTGTATTTCTTTTAATTATTCTCCAAGTAATAATATGAACCACTGGATAGACTCATAGATTCAAAATTCATAACAGATATAAACTCTTGCAGAAAATATCCTTACCACATAGAAGCGTTTCTTTATGTTCATTCTTTTTTTTTTCCTTTTTTTTTTTGAAATAAGTGTTATATCCACCCGTTTCATTACTACAACTAACCCCTCATGCAACTACATAACAATTACCTCTCAAATGCACTCACTATTTTCATCCCCTTTACAGCTAGCATTCAATCTATTTACTCCCACAATTCTCAAATCTGTTATTTATTTAATGACCTAATATAAATGCCTTATTAATTACTAGCTTCAATTCTAATTTTTCAAGACATTTAAATATGGAATAATATAAAATATTGCCTGCATCCAAACTAATTTAAGTGAAGAGCTAAGATAGAATTCCATTAACGCAAGGGAGGGACTGCAGGCAATTTATAGTACCTAAATAGTATATAAAGTTATAAACAAACAATACTTAGCTCCAGTTAAGCACAGAAACAAATTCTGAAGAACATAACTTTCTAGTTTTAGCTCTCATCTCGCAACAATACAAGACATGCACAGATCCTTACGTAAATGTAAAAATAAAATATCAGCTACTAATGACCCAAATGCAACCAAGTGTACCGAAAATGAGCATCCTCCAAAACTAAAAAGAAAACACTTAAGTCAACCAAATTTTAAACTATAGAAGTAAAGCACAATTTAACAGAAAATGGTTCCATTAATAGCCATCTATAATATTTGTTTGCCAAAATAGCAAAGAAGAGAGGATGAACTGGACAATATTCCAGTAGATTGTTATTGTTCAATCAATGTCTCAGAGCAAAAATATAACTACATGACTATTACATGACTTCTATTTTTTGGAACGACTTTGTTGTTTGCCCCGTTTTCCCCTCGGATTGGCTTTTTTGGAAAGAAGCTTTATGAGAACATCTTTCTTGCCATCAGTTTGAAGATTTGTGAAATAAACCCGGTCATTATTCCCTTGAGCATCTCGAGGTAGTTTAGATGGCCAACCATTTTTCTTGCGATTGAAAGGTTGATCCTAAGAAAACCAGAAGCAAATTATATTATAAATCATTACTTCCAATAACTTCTTCCATTTTGCATAGTTTTTTTTTTCTGTAAAGAATTGATACCACTGGTGTCCGAATCAATTTTGTGTGTGTGTGTGTGTGTGTGTGTAGAGATGTATTGAACCTTGGGTTTAAATAAAGACTGATTTTCACCTATGACACAAACATTTAATTTTTAGTGTTTTCTCAGACATTTTCGAATGACTAAATCAGTATACGAATGGTGGGAGTAAATACACCCTTTACGATAGCGTACTGACTACTGAGGTACTATGAAACTGTGGCAAAAGTAATTAATCAACTATGAACCTCTAAAATGAAGAGTTTTTGTTAAATTACCACATGAACAAGCTTGAGAGATTCAAGAGCAGGAGTGTGATGGAGCAAACAAATTAAGTCTTGAATGCTGTCATCATGAAATAACACAGAGACCTTCAGCTTTCTCAAATTAGGGAAAGTTTGCAGTTCCTGTCCTTGCTCCACCAGGGGATGAAAAGTCCGTTTCTACAAAGATAAAAATAAATAAATAAATAATAACAGCTATTAACCCCTATTTCTCACTCATGAAGGTTGAACTTATCTGATAACAACACTTTTATCCGAGTGGCTCAATTCACTCTATTTATACTTAATAGGGAGAAGAAACAACCTTCAAACAAAAAAAATAGGGAGAGGAAACATGATTCCTACATTTAGATTGTGAATAGGCAGATTAAGTTGATTGCATATGCATATTTGTCTGCTTAGAATTAATGACGTCATTTATGAACAATTTGAATGTTCCTCAAGAGAGATGTATGTTACTTCCTAAAAGCCACAAGACAGTTAGCTTTATTTTCAAATAGCCAAGTAATCCAACACATATATTATAATGCCGAATTCAAAATTTGCGGTACATACATACGTCATGCGCACCAAAAAGTCTGTTGGCAACAAAACAACCGCTTTACTTTCTAGTAGCTAAGTAATTCTAATGCATATTGTTAAAAATATAGAAGATTGATCTCAGATTTTATCATCATCATAGATCAAAGATCAAGGGCTAGGATTAGTTCAAGTGTCAAAATAGAAATAGAATAGAATAGTTGGTACATTGGTACCAGAGATTCCATAAATAGGAATAGTAACGTTAGGATTTCCAACGGCTCTTTAAGAGCTTGTATTATAAATAGCTCTAGAAAAATTGTAACATATATAACACAAGAGATACAATACCAAGAAATACAATATGATTCTTCCACATAATCTCTCCAATAATTAATGGAAATAAATCAATACTGTTCCGCATCCTTTCTCCTCAGTACCTCAAAAACTCAACATGGTATCAGAGCGGGTTTCGAAACCCTAGAATCAAGCACTACAAGCATACAAATCAAGAATGGCTCAAGCTGGGCAGCAATCATCTGAGGCTACCTCAAAGCTGATAAATACCGTGCTTCATGGCAGCAATTGCTTGTCGGGGGCAAGTATCCAGCTAGAGTTCATCACAGGAGAAAAGGCAAGGCTTAATAACCCATAAAAAAAAACCAGATCCATATAAACAAAATAACCCAGACAATCCATACCAGCATCTGTTCTTATGAGCACCCGGGAAAAAAAAAAAAACCCAATAACCCGATAAAGCTCTAAGCTTTTGATTCCGACCAGCAAACCTGATAATCATCTGTTCTTATCAGGTCCAAAAGAAAAAACCCAACAAAATTACAAGATCTGATTTTATCTGATCTAAACCAGAAATTTCAGAAAAAGAACAATGCTGTATCAGCTAATACCAGAAAAATTCGTACCAGAAAATAATAATAAAAAAACATTCCAGAAAAAAAACCAGTGCCCGAAAAATCTCAGAAAACCCTTCTTCCTTTCATATCTCAAAAAAAAGGACGAAAACAACGAAAAAGAGAAACTTCTTTTTTTTTAAGGGGGAGAAGTTGAGAAAACCAGAGCCGTACCAAAAATTCAAATTATGAAACAAACTACTAACCCGATCGAACCACAATCGCCAAAACCATAATCCTAGTTCTTCCATTCGCACAAACCCTAGCTTCTCCACCGCCGGAAAATATACCCATTGCAAGAAGAAATGGCATACAAGGGTGAGTTCTTGGTCCTTGTCACCAGATCAGAACCAGAAAAAAAGAGCTTCATCAGTCTTACCAGCAAATACCCTAATTAGCAAACGAAAACCTCGTCGCAAAAAAAAAAAAAAAAAAAAAAAAAAAACCTAGCCTTCAAGGTGAATGGAAAATATGCACAAATTGCAAAAAAAAAAAAACAAGGCCATAATCGAGATCGGTGCTGGATTTTATTTCCTAATCTCCGGCCGAAGAAACAAAAAGCGACGGAGAATAGAGATGATCGGAAGAGGTACGCAAGAGGTGGCGACGGATTTGAGAAAGAATAAAAAAAAGGTCAGCAGCGATAAATTAGAAGGAAGGAGAAAGGGGGAGTTACAGGAGGATACGAAATGAAATGGGTTTTAATAAACTGATTTCATCCTCTCCATTTTTTAAATGAAATGGACACCTCCATTGGAACTGCCTCAAGAGGGTCTAGCGAGTCAAAAGAAGATCTCATGCAACGATTGTTCATGCAACTCTTCATGTGGTACTCTAAAAACCAAAATTTAAATTCTTATAGTATAGCCTTTATTTTATGGAAGAAAATCCCGCTTGACCTAATTTGAATAACCAAATATTCATAGATAGCGGTGCACCAATCAATAGTATAGAATAATCTAGAAAATTGCCGAATATATTTCTAGAAATGTTTAAAATATTTTTATATAGAACTCTTTACAAAAAAAAAAAAAAAAAAAATTACTTTCTGTTAATATTTACAAAAAAAATTAACACAAAGTGAATTAGATTGCAATGCACATTTTCTTCTTCAAATAAATATAATATTTCAAACCGGAAAGCCAGAAAAATAATTAATGAAGTTTTTGAAAATCTTGAGAAAATTGTATAATTTACAAAAATAAAATTTTATGAAATTTTCAAATATTTCATGTTAATCATATTTTCAAATATTTCATATTTCAATATATTAATCATAGGGGCAATTGGTTATATACCCATCAAAACTTTTGAAATTGGGTATATACCCATATCCCATTCAAAAATCCACTCAAATTTGAATGGGATATGGGTATATACCCAATTTCAAAAGTTTTGATGGGTATATATCCAATTATGCCTTAATCATAAAAGTTCAACACTTACTTTTCTATATTTTAAAAGCTTAACTCTTTCCAATTGTATGTTGACATATTGAACGGTATAAAATAATTATGTTTTTGCAAGTCAATCACATTTACATAATATTTATAAAATTTGAAATTATTTAACAATAAAAATTAATATTATCTCAAAATTAAAATTGCATAAATTAAGACATGAAGTTTTTTTACAATGGCCTTTTTGTTTGAAATCAAAAACAAAAATTCATCTTTGTACAATAATATATATATGAGAGAAATATGGCACAAGATTTTTGGAAATTTCCTATAACAACTATATTAATTGTAATGATTTATAAAAATTGTTAATTTACTAGAAATTCAATTGAATGCATGAATCAAATATTTAGATTTTATAAGAATACCGAATTTGAAAATAATTATTCTACAAACTATCTTAAAATTAAAAGTTTCTTCTTCATACAAAAAAAGCTTGGTTTATAAAGAAAGCCTCAACATTCATAAAGAGCCGGTATCCAATTCATACCGAGATAACCAAGAGCCGAAAAGCCACCATACCTCTCTAGCCGAGAGGGTAACAAAAATCAAGAGCCGAAAGGTTTTGGTCACCATAACCAAGAGCTACTAGAGCCACCGAGCTACTAGAGCCACCATAACAAGTGCTACTAGAGCCACCGAGCTACTAGAGTCACAATACCAAGAGCTACTAGAGCCACCGAGCTACTAGAGCCACCATAACAAGTGCTACTAGAGCCACCGAGCTACTAGAGCCACAATACCAAGAGCCGAAAGATTTCGGCTACCATAACAAAAACCAATAACCTTTCTACCCGAAAGGTCACCATAACAATACCAAAAAAAAAACCAAAAAAAAAGGGGGGAGAACCTATACCAAATTGTACCAAATTGTGTTAGTAATATCTAAAATAATGAAAGTTGTACAAGAGCATGTACAATTAGAAATACCAATACCAAATGACCAAATAGAAGAAATACCAATACAAATACGAAGGTCATAAAAAATAAAAAATTGACAAGTTGGTAATTGTACAATTACCTAAAAAAATAAAAGACCCATTGGATGTAAATAAATATACAAATAAAATACAATAGTGATGACACCGTTAGAATTTTGAATTTATTTTCTATTGCGGTAAATAAATGTTGAAACCAATATATATATATATATATATATGAATTATTCTCTCTATTTATCTATATAAGAAAAATAATAATGCTAACAATGAGGGGGAGGAAGAATTAATAGGTACGAAGAACATCAAGGATGACGTAACCATCTTCAAGGCCTAAAGACGATGCGATCCCTCCGAGGCATGAAAAAGGTGCAAGCCAAAATCGAAACTCAACTCATGCGAAATGAAGAGCAACTTGCCAATATCCTTATCAAAGGATCGGACCCGAGTCCATTCGAAGATATCACAAGCAAGCTAGGATTGTACAATATATACATTCCTAGCTTGAAGGGGAGTGTTAAAAATATAGAAGATTGATCTCAGATTTTATCATCATCATAGATCAAAGATCAAGGGCTAGGATTAGTTCAAGTGTCAAAATAGAAATAGAATAGAATAGTTGGTACATTGGTACCAGAGATTCCATAAATAGGAATAGTAACGTTAGGATTTCCAACGGCTCTTTAAGAACTTGTATTATAAATAGCTCTAGAAAAATTGTAACATATATAACACAAGAGATACAATACCAAGAAATACAATATGATTCTTCCACATAATCTCTCCAATAATTAATGGAAATAAATCAATACTGTTCCGCATCCTTTCTCCTCGGTACCTCAAAAACTCAACACATATGATTATAATGTCGAATATAAAATTTGTGGTACATATTTATGTCATGCACTGCAAAAAAGTTTACTGAATTATTAGTTTATTACCATAGTTCTTGGACTATTTCAAGGCCTTTGTGGTTGCAACTTGCAAGATCTTCAAATAGCAAAACTATTTTAAGCTATCAACTGCTCCAATATTCTAGTTTTCAGATTTGCAGTTAACATATGTTTAGGTGTTTAGCTAGTCCAATTATTTCAAGTCTGATTATGGAATATAAAGTTGAAGTCATGAAACTTATTTTCTAGAAGCTAAATAATCCAAACCATAGAGTTATAAACTTATATGTTGAATACAAAATTTTTGCAGTACATATATGTATCATGCCGTCATGCACTGCAAAATGTTTACCGGCCATAGATACAGTCAGCTTTACTCTCTGGTAGCTAATAACGCATATGATTATAATGTTGAATACAAAATTTGCAGTACAATCATGCACTCCAAAAAAAGTTACTGAACTAATACCAGAGTTCTGGTAACTGTTTCAATACTTTTATAGTTCCAAAATTCTTCAAATAACTAAACTATTTTAAACTGCAACTTGTATGATATTCTTGCTTTCCCAGAATTTTTCTGGTTACATCTAGCTAACCTAATTACTTCAAGTCTGATTATGGAAGATAGAGTTGAACTAAAGCAGTTTACCAATTTCTAAAATAGCCCTGTTTAAATATACCCCCATAATATGCAATCACAGATATTTGATTACTCGATACCCCCAAAACATTATCGTAATGTTTGCATTCATTAATTGCAAAACTAGAAGGTGGCTGTAAGGATATTCAATACAACTTCGATGAGTACTTGAGAAAATGAGGATTCATATATATGAGAATGTAAATTCAGAACGGGTAATAGAATTCCACACTGGTGACCAAATCATAATATTATATGGATACGAAAACAAAGATTTCCCTTTTACACTGGTGATAGATGATTCAAAACCCACACTGGTGACCAAATCATAAAATGATAGATGATTCACAACCCTCAATACAAATAAAGGCTATATTAATTAACTGATGATTTCTATTTTTATTGCATATGCAATATAAATAGTATGGTTTCATTGTAAATAATTAGATAGTATAAAGAATTTGCATAAAATATAGAAACAACTTACGCGTGCCTCTATCAACATGCTCGCTACATAAATTGTCAATTCTTCTACGTTAACAAGACTCCTCAAGATGTCGCTTAAGTGCGGCATACAGTTCTCACAAAGTCTTGAGATCTTGAGGACTGCCTTCTTCAGAAGAGGCATTTCTCCGTAGAACCGATTCAGCATCCCATGAAAACACAAGTTCATGTAAAGAAACTCCAACCTAGGAAAGGTTAAATTCATCTCAACTGGTGAATACAATGACCAGGTCAGCTTTAGTCTCTTCAGGGTCTGTGACTGTATATTCATATTTTTCACATTAACGTCCTCCAAGAATAGGTATTCTAATTTTGTTTGTGCTTTTACGAGGAGAGTGAGGTCTGAGTGATGCATGTCTTCTCTAAGATGTAGGTATCTGAGTTGGGTCAGGAGAAATAAGGCGGGGAGAATGGGTTGAACAACATCAAGTCCGAAAGTATCTGTGCTAAAGGTAAGTGACTGAATGAAGGGAAGAGATAAGATGAGAGGTAAGAGGGTGCCAAAAGGGTCAGCAAATATGTGAAGGCTGAGGTGACGGAGACCCAGAGAGTGGGCACGGGTCAGCCAGCTTGAGATCATAGATACCGAAACAATCCGATCAGTGCGGCCAAGATTGAGGGAAAATCTCAGTAGCTTAAAATCTGTGTCATGCTGTTGAAGGCATTTGTTGGTCGCTTCACTAAAGCGGCAGCCATTGCGGAACTCAACACGAGAAATTTCTAATGACGGACAGGTGGTCCAGATGGTGCGGAACCGGTGGGAGAGGACTGAGGTACCGACAGCATCTTTGATTGGGAGTAGGGAGAGGATTGTGACTAGAAGCGCGTCAGGAAGCTGAGAGATCCTGTCTACCACTACTCGCCTCCGTCTAGTGGGGTGTGATCGGGGCTTCTTGGCGGTGACAGGGGGGATTGGGAGGGAATCGGATCGGCGCTTCGCCATGACTGAAGGAATCGGCAGGGAGTGGAAAGGTCTACTGATACGGCGACAAAATCGAGATAAAACCCACTGTCTGGCTTCGTAGGTTTACAGACGAGAGATTTTGTTTAAACAGAGGCGCTGAGGTGGCAGAGGAGAGAGATTGGGGAAAGAGACCAAGTCACGAAGAGGACTCTTTTTATTTTGTCTAACGGACAGATTTACAGATGTTATAATCACAAATAATGTAATTTTAATCGTTCGGTGAGATCGGTCAGGCTGCGAACCCTAGGTCTGACTTCCAAATTCTATGCGAATATTATAATATCCGGGCTGAATATATTATTACCGTTTGGGCGGGCTATGTTTGTAAGAGATATTACTTTTCATGACTGGAGCTTTGGGCTTGAATTCAAAGATAAAAAAAATGAAAACAGAGAAAAATGAACGCAGGAATCTGGATTGACCGAGCCGAATTTTTTTAGTTAACATTTAAATATAAATAAAAAATTAAAGTTGGTATTACTTTTAAAAAAATTAATATTAATCAGAATGCAAGCACTATCTGTACAACACTTATGAGTTGCAAACGTTAACAGACAATGCTGTCGCAGTCTTTTTTTATGCACAGACAGAGCCGGCATCCCATGCTGTTTTTTTATAATTAAATAAATTGAAGTTGTACTGCTTTACAAATTATTCGATGCGTTATAATAAAACATCGATGCATTACTATCGAGATTAATCAGAATAAAAAATATTTGCGCGTCATTGATGTTTTTGTTGAAGTACATCAATTTATGGTTTCTGAAATTTTCTATAACTTTTGATAGAAAATTCCGATTTGAACTTATGACCTCAAATTCGAAAAGTTTGTGAAGAAATGAAGGATGTGATGTCTGTGTCATTGCCTCAAAGCTAGTGGACTCAAAAAGTTAAAAAAAAATATCATTTAGTGTCTCAAAATTTTAGTTAAAATTTATTTGAATTATTTATAATACTAATACACATACAATATATAAATAATATTCAAATTATTAACAATGCAAATAAATAAAAACAATAAAATTACTTATTTTCGCTAAAATTATTTATTTTTACAATTTATTTATACATATTAACATTGTCTGTGTGTCATCTCTAATGGTGTACTGGTGCATACATATTGAAATCTTGTTTGGATGGAGAGTAGAGGAAGGGAGAGGAGGTGAAGAATATGATGGAATAGAATTGAATAGAAAGAAAGATTAACATATTTAACTTCTTCGTGTTTGAATGATTAACAAGGAAAAATAAATTTAACTTTTTTTTCCGACTTATTTCTTGTTTGGTTAATTAAATTTTAGAAAGTTAATGAGAAATTCGGTGGTTGCAGTAGGTTTGTGACAAAGAAACTTTGATGAGAATTATATAGGTAAGATATAGAGTTGGACATTTCAGTCACTTTTTTTAAATATTTGCATTAATTTTTTTTTCCATCTGTTGCACCTCAAATTGAAAGAAAAATTAATTCTATTAATTACAAGCATTTAAGGTTAAACATTTTTTTTCCTGGAACCTTCACCTCTGATATAATTTTGTCAACCAAACACAATTCAAGAAAAAAAATTATTTTCTTTCCATTCCATTCCTTCCTCTACTCTCCATTCAAACAAGGTGTTAATGTGATCATGCCAACTTTGAATTTCTGTTTTTTCTTAATGCTGACTAAAAGATTCGGTTGATTATTGTCAGAACATTCCTTGAGCTAAATAATAAATCCTAAATTAATTAGTTAAACATTTTACGGATGTTTTAAGGAAAATTTAACTCCGAACATATTGTTACATAAGGGAACGAGAGGTTAGACGTACGTGTACACATGTTTGGAGCTAGCCTTGGAGGCTTGCACTGTACACATGTCCTAAAGTGAACCTTTGAGTGGATGTAAAAAAAATATTTATGTCGTTAACGGACACGTCACAATACGGTGAGATTAAGATACGCATGTTTGGTCTTGTGTCATGATTATTGTTCGAGAAAACTTAATAAATAAGTCGGTACGACACGAAAATACGAAATACGTAGTTACGACATAACACGTGATCAAGCATGTGATCAAATTAATAACATAAATTTATATCATAATTTATTTCGGACAAAAATTAAATTTGGAACAATAAATTTATTTTTTATACATAATTTTTTACAACTTTTTCTTTATTTTACCAACTTCTTTTTACTAGTTTTCCACATTTTTTATATTTTTTTCTTATCTTTTCTTCTTAAACAAACTTAGAAAATAAAAAGTTAAACGTGGACAAACTAACTACGTACACACTACTACAAAAAAAGAGATTATACACGGACAATAAAGGAGGAGCTACACGGATTTCCTACCGTGTTTAAATCGAGGGTGTACGATTAGTTCAATAACTACACACAGACTTTTGCCCGTGTGCAATTTTAAAGATTCTACACGTATAACTTCACAAACAGCCGTGTACAAAGACCAGAATGTGTCGCTCTCCATTTTACCGAGCTACACGGATATTACCTAAAAAACCGTGTACGATTCTTTTTGTACACGGACTTTTAACTAAAAAACCGTGTAGCTTGACTCTTTCTACACGGACATTTAGTTAAATGTCCGTGTAGCTCTCCTCTTTCTACACGGACATTTAACTAAATGTCCGTGTAGCTCTTTTTTTTTTCTACACGGACTTTAGTTAAATGTCTGTGTAGAAAGAACATTTTTTTTTTTTTGTATTTTTTGTTTTTCGGCTAGCCTCCAGTTTTGTTAGCCAGTTTTGTTACAGAACTATTCCAGATTTTCCAGATTTTTCATATTTTCCAGATTTTATATAACAAGAAATCCATATTTTCCAGATTAGCAATAAATCCATATTTTCCAGATTAGCAAGAAATTCATATTTTTCAGATTAGCCAGAAATCCATATGCAATAAATTATACAATATTCATATACACCAAATTATACAAAATTATGGAAATCCATGTTGAGCATTGCAAAATTCCGTTACAAAATTATGGAAATCCATGTTGAGCATTGCAAAATTCCGTTACAAACCACCTTGCCCACACACACCTGATATCGTCGATCTGCTCCTTGGTGTAATGCGGTTCCTTTGGCACATTCTACAATTACAATTTGGTATTAGTTAGTAACAAGAAAAGGTAGATGAAATACAGTTGCAAAAATGCATAAAAGATACATAAAAGACCCTAAAAATGCTAAAATTATAAAGAAAGGTCCAAAAGTCCAGATCCGACGGTTGGATCGCGAATCTGAGCCGAAAAATGGGCGAAACGGATCATAGATCGGTTTCGAATCCGGCTTTGGGTTGTGGAGTTCCTGTCAAAATTTGAGGCCGATCCGACGGATGGATCAAAAGTTACACCCCTTTTTCTGAAACATGCGCAGGCCCATATTGCATCACCTTACAAAATTGAGTGAATGTTTATAGCAATTTTATAATTTGATATAATTGAAAAAAAATTCAAACCAATTAAATTATTATTGCTTACTTGTTGACATAAGGGAAGATATCTTTGCACTTGTTAGCTGGGATATTTTCTTCGGGCTTACAAGAATCAACAATTATGCTCGTATTTAGGTAAGGCACAATGATTATCAGACACCAGTGCTTGCTGTGGGAGGATAAAAACTTCAAAGATGACAGATTCCAGCTGCTAGCCTTTAATTTGCGAAAATCAGATCTCAGTTCAAAACAGAGAGAGGGCGTATTAATTACTTGATCAAAACGGCGCTGGAAGGAGAAGTCTCTGGAAGAGAAGGGGCCCTTTTATATTGGATAAAACCCTACACGGCTTTTCTACACGGATTTATACTTAACAATCCGTGTAGCTCTGTCACAATTTATACACGGTTATTTATTAAAAAAAGCCGTGTAGCATTACCCTTTATACACGGATATTTGATAAGAAAACCGTGTAGCTCTCTAACTATTCTACACGGACATGTAACTAAAAACCGTGTAGCTCTCTTAATATTTGTACACGGTTATTTAATCAAATATCTGTGTAGCAATTCATACACGGATTTTTGTATAATATCCGTGTAACTCTCTCAATCTTTTCCACACGGTTTCTTTCCACATGGATTTTTGATCCCTAATAAACCGTGTAGCTCTCTCAAACAATTATACACTGATTTATAACTAAGTGTCCGTGTATAATTCCCCAATATTTTTTAGCCTTTCACAATTTCATATTTGACACACGGTTTTTATATAAAATTAGAAAAACCGTGTACAATGTGCAGTGTAGAATTAGCTTTTTTGTAGTAGTGACACTTGATCAAATGTAAACAAACGTAACTAGTCACGATGTGACTAATGTGATGTAATTATTTACGTGTAGTGACCGTTTCTCGAAAATAATATTCGGATTAATTTTATTTTTTTCTTAAATGTTATAGTTAAAAATGGACAAAACAATTCATCATATAATTATAAACACAAATTTAATCATACTTATAATATTAAATTTCAAAATTATTTTCAAGAATATTGAAAAGTATTATCAAGAGATCCTCTCTACTTTACTATTATTATAGATAGGTAGAATTTTCTTTTATTGCTATGGATTGGGGTGAAGTTAGAGATGATTCTCATGACTTCTGAGAATTAGAGTTGGACTAGACGCTTTTAAATGAAGAATAAAATAAAAGTAAGATGGAGTAGCAGTGAGTTAATTTAAAATAAATAACTTATCTATTTACATGAATTAACTTACTGTAAAAGAAATTTAATATTTTATTTCTGCAAACAAATTAATTTAAGTTATGATTTAAAAATGTTAATGTAAAGGAACCTGATATTTATCAGTCCCTCAAGCAAAATTTCCTAAAAATCTCTCGAACTCTAACTACCTTGGACCAGGATCATCTTCAGGGGCGGATGCAAGATTTATGCCAGGGAGGGGAAGGAATCGGGTTTAAATAGTTTATCGGGTTCAAACCCATTAACTAATTAGGTACTAGATAAAAAACAATCAACATAATACAAAACAATAAAAATAGTATACTCTTACATAATAAAAAACAACAAAATAATATCATTTTACATATTAAAAAACAATAAAGTTGGTCCGGACCGGTAAATTTTTAGAAAATTTCTATAAAAACAACAAAGTTTCTCATTAAAAGTGTTTTTGAACTGGCCTGGCAGGCTTCCAGTTCCAAGGAGGGGCAAAACAATTTTCAGGGAGGGACAAAGTGGTACCGGATCCGTATTTTCTCCCTGAATTTCAAAATCCAAGGAAAGCAGTGAAGTCCCTAACGGCACTTAGAGGGGGTTTAAAGGGAGTCTTAAAGACTCTTAGACTTTTTTTGGCTAATTGATAGGGCTGAAATAAACATTTTTTTTCCCTATCACTTAACCTAAAATATTGTCAAATATCGAGTTACAAATGTCCAATTTAGGTAGAATCATATTACTTTTGTTATTTCACTTGATTCTGTAGAATTGCAGGTTTTTTAGTATTTTTGGAGCTAAAACAGGCATAAAACGAGCATTCTGGACATACTGGTACCAGCATGCAGTTGACCATTCATCCGCATGCAACCAAAGGCCGCTGATGGGTCAAAATCAGATCTCATTTAAGAAAATATAAACACGAAAGATACAAAGATATGATTATGTTCAGTCCAGAGGTCTTATATAGGAGTGAAGGGGCGTCTGGAGATGAGTGGAGTCTAAGTTATCTAATCTGGATACAACTGTCAAAGATTTCACCAAAGGGCACCTCGGGTACGGTCCGTATTGGCTAATACGGACTGTACTCCCACTGTGTCGCTGCAGGAGTTAATATGTATTTGGCCTTCTTTGGTCCGTACTGGGGCTCTAGCCCATATTGGCTAATACGGTCCGTACCAGAGCCTTAGTCAGTGAGCTGTGCTTTTCCGATCAACCCGATTCTTGCTCCAAATGATGTAAAATAGCCTCAAAACATGGTTCCTGCACTAAAACATAAAATATGACAACAGTAACCTTTTTCACATAATAATTAAACATAAATGTGAGAAAATAAGACAAAACCTAAGTCAAAATCCTACGTAATTCACTATCAAAATGAATTTGATCAATAGCACAGATGGTCGACATAGAGAGATAGAGGAGATCGAAGATGAGTCTGCAGAGGTCTGACAAGCGGTGGCGTTGACTGGGAGGGGTGGAGCAGACCCAGGCGAGATGGAAGTTGTTGGAGAAGAAACTTGCTTTTACGGAGGAAGCAGACAGATCGGGAGGAGAGATCCATAATTTTCATTTTCGGAGAGGAAGAAGATATATCGGAAATTTATTTTGAACAAAACAGATTGACAGATCAAATCGGAAAGTTCATAAAGAGAAAGATCATTGGAAGTCGTTGGAGTTCAATAGTTAAAACGTGTTAAAAGGTGATTTGAAAATAATCCAGAGACGAAGCATTAAGAAATATTACATTTTCCTTTAATTTAATACAGCTCGGCAGCCACACCCAAATTAAAAAAAAAAAAAGGAGAGACTAGGAGAGAGGGGGTCGCCACACATAGTATTGACTGACTGAATTAGAAACTTTTCGAAGGACTGGAGACCGAAATAATATAATTTCTCTAATGTAAAATAGCGAGGAGTAAAAAATTAAATTAGAGTAGCAATCAAATTTGGAGTCCGCATCGTCTGTATTAACTCAAAGTTGAGTTAACGCATCCGGCTGTCTGATTTTAAACGGAGCTAATCCGACTACAGCCTATAACTCAGGAGTCTTTTAATATTCACAGTTTATAATTCCGGATCCTATAATATTAATGTAGATCTATTCCATACGAATCTTAAAACGAATCAGACGGTCTAAATACATTAACTTAAAAAATTTATTTTTTGAGTTATTGCAGAGGATACGAATTCTAGAGAGAGAAAAGGATCTCCACAGCCAACGCGCAAGGAAACACTGTATCAAGCACCCCGCTAATCCACTACAAGTCTACAATCCTTCACCAATCGAATCTCATCAATGGCAGAATCGGCGCTGTGCATCAACGACATCCTTACAGACGACGAGCTGCTCACGATACTATCCAAGCTCGAGTTACAGGAGGAGAAGGACTGGTTCGGGCTCGTGTGCAAGCGCTGGTGTAAGGTACAAAGCGCAGAGCGGCGCCGCCTCTGCGCCCCTCCGGGACCCGCCAGGCTCCGCCGCCTTCTCGCACGTTTTACCGGTCTCATCGACCTTGATTTGTCCCAGTCTGTTACCAGAACCTTCTATCCGGGCGTCACGGATACGGATCTGGATTCTATTGTTGACGCGCTTCCAGGCTTGCGGGTTCTCGATTTGCAGAATTGTAAAGGTGAGTAATTTCTTAGACAGTTGAAAATTACTAATCTGCTCCCTTTGACTTTGCTTTGTGACCTTGTGCTTGATTGAAAGCTGTTTGACAGTGGGATTTATCGACTCTTACATTGATCTGTAAGCTTTAACTGCAAGTTAATAATTAAATCTGACTGTTTATTGAAATCAGATGGTCATTTATATATTAATTCAAGTGTTGGTGTTTACAAAAATAAAAGATTTGCCCCTAATTTGTGATTTTGTCTTTTGCTTTTGTAGCCATCTCAGATACCGGATTGGTTGCAATAGGCTTCAGCCTCCCTTCACTTGAATCCCTTGACGTGTCTCATTGTAGAAAATTAACTGACAAGGGTTTCACTGCAGTTGTATCAGGTTGCCGTAATTTGAAAAGGCTTCACCTTACTGGTTGCAGATTAGTTACAGATTCTCTATTACGAACTCTCTCAAACTGTTCAAAGCTAGAAGAACTAGGCCTTGCAACTTGCACCAAAATAACTGACTCAGGCCTCTGCCACCTGTCGGAGGGGCCCCGCCGTATTAAAACTATAGATTTAAGCAAGTGCACCAATGTTAGTGACTTAGGGATTGGCAAAATTATAAGCTCCTCTGGCGAGTCTTTGTTGTCAATTAAGTTATTGGACTGCTTTAAAGTTACTGATGTAACTGTTTTTGCTGTGGCCAAGTCGTGCCCTAATCTAGAAATCCTAGTAATCGGTGGCTGTTGTGATATTACTGACGAATCGTTGAATGCCATTGTATATAGTTGTGGTAAAAATTTAAGGAGCTTGAGGCTTGATGGCTGTGAGAAGTTAACTGACCTTTCTTTGAAGTCAGTGATATCTAACTGTGAGAACCTTGTAGCTCTTGATATTGGATCTTGTGACAAGGTAACCGATGTAACATTTAGGACCCTGACTGAGAATGAGTTTCATTCAAAATTGAGGGTCTTGAAGGCAACTCGTGTGGGTTTTACTCTTATGGGGGTTCACATTATATCAGAGTTTTGCAAAGACATGGAGTACGTTGATCTTAGGTCATGCCCAAATGTCTCCAGATTTCTGTACGACATAGCTGATATACGGTTTCCAAGTGGTTGTAGGGTGAATTTTGATCCTAGCTTGTCAATGCAAGAAATGATGGTTGGCCTGTATTTCTAGAATGAGCAGCAACCAGATCAATCTCAAAACATCTGTTGTATTAGATGTAATAATGCATGTTTATTTGCATGTGTCGTGTATTTTGGCTGTTGTATTTGATAAAGCTAGATTTTAATAATCATAGCAGATTGCTGTTGTTTGGAAGGTCAGATATATTTTCATGTTGTGTGTTATGTATTATGGATTCCTTTGTATCAACTAGCTTTGCTTTTTTTATAATAATGTACCTGTAACATTTGAAGTGTATGATTAATTGGTTCCAAATGGAAACTGATACAGCATTCTGCATGAGGCACTTGTACTTGATTATACTTGGTATCTGCAGTGACAGTTTTAAGCTATCTAGTACTTTGAAAGCATTTGCACTGTGCCCGGTGCCCGTCACCGTTGACCATAGGTTTCCTAGCTTGTTTCATGGGTTGACAACACCAATTTTGAGAGAAAACTAAAATTTGATGGCGCTGCTCTTCGTAGGGGCACCCGGTGGGGTAAATTGGGTAATGACCGGAATGTTGTGTCACTAAATGTTGTTTTTATTGAAATGGAATTCCTATAATCGCCTTGAAAGGCTGTTACAAACTGGGACTGGTGTTGATCTGTAGTTCTGTACTGGACATGACTCTGTAATCTGGTTTAACCTGTAGTCTGTAGCAATCCATACAAGTTGGTGTACAAATTGGGAATTCAGATTCAGTGCAATACCGGACCGTATAGAATGAGATCTGAGTCGTCTGTTTTAATATAGTACGAATTTCAAAGTGAATTCTTTTATATTTCAAAGAACACAATTAATTTTGACCCGACTGTGATTAGATACCTCACTCTAAATTGGACGGGAAGTAAACAATTGTAAATAACATCGCTGCAATCCAAAACGAATCAACATGAAAATATCGTGATGATCAAAATAATAATTCCTAAGTCCTAATTGACCAAAACAATATTTTCTAAATATGTTAGATGATCAAACAATAACAAGCAATATGCTACTTCTAAAAATCTAATAAATAAATCACACCAGATAATTAATTTTGTAAATAAAATCATATTTTGAAAGGTCGAACTTCTTATAATAAATACCCTCGAGTAAAACTATTGTGGGTTTTTTAGAAAATATAAAGGAAAATAAATACTGTGGGTTATTTCTTAAGTGGGGAAATTTAGTTGCTATAGAAGTAAAGAAATTGTGCGCTAGTGAAATTTTGATACGATTTAGAAATGAGATAGAAATTAAAAACAGTTGTCAAGTATTAAATAGAAATTGATTTAATGTTAATTTTTGGACCTCCACGCTCATACAATTAACTTTAATTTTTTTTTCTCAATAACCACCTCGACAATTATTACTATGAGTGAAAGAACCAGAGCTAATAAAAATAGTTAGAAAGTGATTTCTTTAAATAAAAACTTTTTAAATTAAAAAATTATGCTACATTTCAAAAATTAGAATAGAAAATATCACGTATGCTTTGAAAATTTAAAAAAAATTCAATACGGATGCTCTATTCTCATTCTTTCGGTTACAAAAAATAAATGAAACGCCTCTTAATGGAAATTAAATGTCTTTCTCGTTTGATCTTTGGTACAAGAGCAGATTACACGTGTGCTTATCTTAGAACATGCTCTGTTAATATATAAAAAAAATTCTCTTTACCGTACGCAAGAAAGAGAGTGAATAAAAGAACGAAAAAAGAGATAAAATATATGATTCATATAAATAATAATTTCTTTATATTACCCACTAAATATTACTAGTAATTATATGTTCTGGCATGAGATGTAGCATAATTCTACACGAGATTATGCCCCTCTATTCTTTTAGGGCAGATGCAGAGTCGATTGCTCGGTGTAAAAGATAAATAAGGCTCGTCTCGAACTAATTTGTTAAAAAATAAAATCTTTAATTTATAGAAATTACTTGTTTATTTTTTTTGAAAAATTGTTGAAAATTTACTTCGCTTTTTAATCATTATTTGACTACTTCTGGGTTATGGCCAATGATACTTCATAGATAAACTTGCTGTACGTAATTTATTATCTGGTAAAACAATACAGAAGGTAAGTCTCGTCTTTCTTATACAAATTTAGTAAAAGTAATTACATGGTATTGCTAAATCCACGTACATTATCATTTTAAGACCACAAAGAGAACTTGTTTCGCAACTTCTTTCTTGCATGATGTCGTCGTCAGCTGAGTATAACACAAAATCAATCACCATGGCACCATGTTTACATGGAAATTTGATCATGCGTTATAATCATCATGCGACCTTGGTGTTGTTTAACCTCGCCCACCATCTCTTTTTAACTTTCTCCAAGTTGATCTCATCACTTCCAAGTTTATTCAGAATGACCTTGGCCTCTCTTAACCGAATGCCGAAATCCTTCTTCCAAGATTCAAAATTCTGTTTAAGCCGCCTTAATTCCCTATCCGGGTTCAAACCAGCATCTGTTTTACCCGATTTTACCTCCACCAAAAATTTGACGTCATCGGCAAAAACCTGGCTCCTCTGGTCAAACTCCTCGGTTAACCGATTTATTATACTGAAACCAGCACTCATTTCACGGTCAACAGCGGCCCGCGATCCACGGGGCAGGACAAGGGTATTACAGTCTAATGTGGCAGTGGAATCCCTTTCTGGGGTTTTTTCCTCTAGGGATAAGCTCTTCTTTGCAATTGAGAGGCTGGACTGGAGCGAGCGCATCTGTTTCTGCCAGACTTCCTCCATGGATCGCATCTTGTGCTCATACTCTGACCATCGGCCTTCGTATTGGGTAAGTCTTTGGTGCAGCAAATCATTTTCCTCTTCTTTCTCTCGTAGTGCAGCCTCGGCTTTTAGCATCCGTCTTTGTAGCTCGGCAAGGACAGATTGATTTATTGGTGTTTCATTTGACTCAGTCAACTGGACCTGAAAATGTTAAAAGCATATTAACATGCCTAACGTCTGAAACATATGAGATGCTGAAAAAAATCTTATTCACTCCTATGTCGACCTTTTATAATACTATTCACCCAATCACCAATCAACTAATTACGGGACTAACCTGCCAATTAGGTCTAACTGGAAGCTGGCCAACTTCTAATAAAAGGGGTTCACAATGCTTCTGAACTGATATGGCAAACTAATTTGGGGTTTAATCCCCCAAACAATACAGACTGAAAACTGACACCATTATCATACCCTTGAATTTGAGTAAAAATCTTATTGATCGAAACCTAAAAATGGGCCAACGAAAATATCAGAAGGCCCAATATGCAACATTCATCTGACACTGAAGTGACCTCAAACCAGATTGACCAACCCCAACCCAACTTGAACAGCCCATTTGCCACCTAGTAAATTGCCAATATATTACCTTGGGTTTTGTGCTTTCATGCCTCTTTGGAGTTTCCAGGACCAGCAATCGCATGTCACCGGAGCACCTTCTGACAAGCATACCACGAATTGCTGCCAAATTCATAAAATAGTATTTTAGACTTGAGATTAATTCCAAAGAGTACTATGTGATATGAAACCTGAAAAAGTAAACTGTTAGCTTGTTACCAGATTGAATAAGCACTGATGCATTGTAAATATTCAGGAATCTTTCCCTGGCGAGTTTGCATTTTATATGTTTTTGAATAACTATCACAGATCTATGCTTCAGCAATAATTCTCTGTAAACTTTTCTTGTTCTCTCCCCTAAAATATCTGCAAAGGAATATTTGAATATAGTAAGTTACCTGTAAAAGAAAACTTGTGAACAGTTGCTACAATATAATCAGATGGCCTAAAATAGAGAAAAGAACTTACATGATTGCAGTGTAACAATTCCTTTTCTAAGTTCCTTCACATAGGAGCGGGCTTTATGACCTCTAAAGCAACTCTGTACCCTTAATATTCCATGAAGTGTACGGTTTCTTGTTTCCTCAAGTGCACCAATCTTCATTTAGAAATGAAAGAAGATATTAAATAAAGATGTGCATATCAGGGCTGCTTATTAGTTTATGATTGACAAATCTCACCTGACCCGTTCGAAAAAACAACTTGGTGTAGCCAACTTGATACATGTCAGGCAATATGTTAAATTGTTGAAGGATTGCAATTGAGACACTTAGCGGTTCTTGAGATGCAGCACTCTCAAGTAAAAGAAACCCATATCTAGTGCAATAAGCCCATTGTTAGATAACTCGAACTATCTTGACTTTAACTTTAGCTGTTCAATTTAATTAATCTCTAATGCTTACCGTTTTGCAAACTTTTGGTGAGACATTCTTGTGGGGTAGCCTGACCTAGAAATACGGACCACTTCAAGGACACCACAACACCTTAATTGTTGAAGTACAAGGGCCTGTTCATATATCGAGGGAAGTTGAGAGTTATTTGGCTTGATGCACCGTATAAAGTGGGGAGTCGTGTTCTCAAGTCTTTGCATTAATTGGAACAGTTGCCCCTGCAAAGCAGAAGCAGAAAAGTGATAATATATCTCAGACAATGAATATAAGAGATTAAAAGGTCTTTTACAAACCAGACCCAATATTCTTTGCAATAAAACAATGATTGTTTCTATCTTTGCCACTAACATCTATCATGATTTTCTATATTTTAAGATTACCCTAAGGAAATCAGACTAGCATATCAGTCCCTATGATGCTATTCCCTACAATTGGCACACATTGGAGTAAGTGAGCCCATATAATTTAGATATTGGTGTTCTGGTTTGTGTGTCCATCAAGACATTCTTTCAATTTAGTACAAAAAATCATGGGACTGCAACCATATTTTGCTCGACTTAACCTTGGCCTAATAATTCAAATAATTGTATAGATTAATTGCAAATACAAGGAGTACTGCGTGTCTTTGCAAATACTGTAATTTGATGCTATCTGCGAAACATCTTTTTCAAAAAGAACAAAAAGCTTTGTAAAGTCAAACAAAACGGTAACCCTCAAGTTAGGTAATGCAATTATTGATGCATAATGCGAAAAGAGTAGAATTACTTAGTTTGAGGGATTTACCTTGAATTTAGTTGCTACACTTAACTTTTGGCAATCAGCCACAGTTGTTCTGTATGGATTTGGTGGCATATTATCAGATTGCTCAAGCATTTTTGATGCAAATATCTGGGGAAGGCTGCAGTTGCATGAACTAAGGAGTTGAATTGAATCCATGTGCAATAGATCCCGGTTTTTCTCTAAAAACCCGGTCGTATCATATGCTACCTGGGAACAAATAGCAATTAGTATAACTTCTAAGACTTTATTTTGATCACCTTTTTCCCATTGGGCCATTTGCAAATTGCAATCAGATATTTTAATCTAATTTCCACTTAGATTCCATATATATCCTAGGGCCTAAATTCTTTTGGGTATTTGCAACAGGCACAATACATGACATTACAGATAAATTGGAATGATCATAAGAATTTAAGGGTCATCGCATAAACAGCAATGACCTGAAAGCTTTTCTAAGCCCAAATTGAAATAAATTTAAATCGAGTAGTTATTTAATAATTAGATTAAGGAGATTCAAAAGTTAAGGCCAATTTAGAAATTTGTTGCTTGGGTTAGCTTTAATTTTAATCATTTGGTGTGTTTTTTTTCTGATAACAATTTATGCTGGACAATCTAAAGCAAATACAAGTAATATTGAATGTTCTCAGCAAATATGGTTTGATTTGGATTACTATCAATTTTTTTTTTTTGAAGGACAGATTTATTTGCTCCATATGTATAACTATACCTCCCCAGCATAATGTTGAACGGCGAAAGACTTTCCTCTCTCCCCTCTAAAGCAAGAATTGGAGCTAAGATGCTGCTTGAGTTTGTTTGCTAATGTGAGATCAGTGCCATTAGGGAAAGTTGATTCTTCATCCAATAGAGATAAAAGCCCTAATGGTTTCTGCATGTGGTAAAATAAGACAATATAAAAACATTTTCAAAAAAACTAATCTTTTCAAAGAAAGAAAATTATAGAAAATATATGGTTAGAAAGGTAGGTCATACTTTCTCAAAAAGATTTAGGCAATCTTGATTATCCTCAAACTCGACCTTTGTCCAATCTATGCCATCCTGGACATACTCCTACAACAGAGAAGTATAAGAAATGCATCAATGAATGAAACATCACTATATAGCTGCACAGTTCAGGGTAATTAGTATATTTTTTAGGTGACACAAGATCGCAACACTTCAGTTGTTCTTGCAATGTTATATTTTGTTTGACAGAAGAGTTGGTATGTTTACCTCCTGTTCCAACTTAAATAAATGGCGGTTAAAATGCTGTTGTAGCCTCTCATTTGCATAGTTGATACAGAATTGCTCAAAACTGTTTTTCTGTCATATAAAAATAATTGTTTAATTGAGTGAAAAGAATCCAAGTGAGAATGGCCAAAATGAAATGACATTAGAAGTACAACATTACATTAAAAGATTCAAAACCATATATATCAAGAATACTAATTGATTTCCCAGTGCATGCTTTTCCCACGGCAAGAGACTTGTTGATCTGTCCCACAAGCCAATCAAAGAGACTAGCATAAAGAGATTTAGCAAGTGCATCCCTTGCATCCAAAGCCTGGATAAAAATTTAGAGAATCTTTCAGACTAAAAAGTGTTGTATGATTAATGTACCATTCAGTTCCCATTTTGGTCCATGTAGCTTAAAGTTCTATATATATTATTCAATTTGAACTTCTTTGGTCGCCATTGTCATCTTCTAGTACAAAAATTGGGTGGAAGTCATAATAAGTGCTGATGTGGAATGACACACAACCAAAATACCTCACAGCCCAATAGATTTTAATAAGACATCCATCTAATTCAACAAAATTATTAATAGGCACCTAAATAGTGAATGGTGGGAAGTATAGAGGCCAACATAAGGGACCAGATGGAAAATGGGTGATATCTTCGGTACCACTTTGTGATTGCATCTTAAAAGGAGGTTTACTAAATGTTAATTGGTACCTGAGAAAAGGTAAGTTTCTGCACAATACTTTCGTTGCTCACTTTCATTTTACGAGTAGTGAGAGCTAAATTAAGATCATCAACATCACATCCAATAAGACTAGCCACAGTTTGTGCACCTGAAATTGAAATAAAAAAGGAGTAAATGTTCTTATTTCTTTGTTATTGATATTATTATGTTGTTGTTGTCATTTCTGTGCACCTGAAAACTCAAAAATAAAAAAGGACTCAATATTTATTACTTTATTGTTGTAGTTGCAGTCGTCTCATCATTTTATTACTACTACTAGCATTATTGTTACAATATTAAGTATATTTATTGTCTTCGCAAATATCAAAATACCAAAGGGTGATTCGGTCATTTTGTTTTCTTTAACCATAGTTTAACAAATCTTGGTTCTTTATCTTAAATAAATTCAAATAAATGTGACATATGGTCTGCAATTATGAAAATGCATTAGGTTAAGTTTGAAAAGGACCCTAAGAAAGTGACAAGAATTACTACGAGATTGAAAACATCCTAAATTATATACCTTCGTCTTGAACAAGTTCTACATGATCTTCATTATCAATAACTATGAAAGAAACATTTCCCAACCATAGAACTGCTGCTAGCATTGAAAATACAAGATCTTGATTCTCTTTACGTATATGCACCACATTCATAGCTTCCTAAATTAAAAAATATTTAGCTCATTAGATATAAGCTTGGCTTCATTTGACCAATATACGAGTCAAAAATATATTCTACAGTCAGAAACTTTAGGGTGCAAATAGATGTTTTGGGCATTTTCAGTACCCTGTGCACTTCAAAAAAAAGGATGCTACCTCCTTATACAACGTTTATTACTACGGAAATAGTATAGAGCAATAGATAGTTTGGGAATTTTTAAATATCAAGAGAAAGGGTTTGTGCTATAGTTTGTTGTTCTATGTGCTATAGTATTCCATAACATCTTGATACCCACCCTTTAATGGAAGAGGTGACCCTTTAGTCCACTTCTTTTCAGAAAAAAAAAAAGTATAAATATTTTATGACCTCAAATTTGCCCAAACCACTAAGCTATAATTTTCATTTCTTAGGGATCTACATGATAGTAGATCTTCTGGAAGTGCATAGAAGAAGTATTCCAAAGAATTTTACCTGTACTGAACGAAACCTATCTGCATCATCTATTCCCGGAATAGAATAGCAAGTGCTCTGGTTCAGGTACTTGTAGTCTTGTACATTTTTCAAGTTCAGTTTTTCTGTTCACCACAAATGGGTAAAAGAGGAAAGATTATTGGCAGATTTATGAGAAATCCTTACATAATTTAAGTTTTATTTGATATAACCTTTAAGTGGTAAAGAAGCGCCAGCAAGGAGCTGATAGAAGATATGATATGATCGTTCACCAACTGCACACTGTACAACTCTCGACTGCATCAGACAAAATTAATTGTGAGAATAGGGGAAGAGAATAATAAACTAATGAAACACGAAAAAAGAGTACAAGTCGCTAATAATTTGTATCAAGTTCAGGTAAGAAGTGAGAGATAGTAGTACCTTCTCGAGTAGAACTGTCATGAGTTAAATCCAGCCATGCCAAAATGCAAAAGCAAAGAATATTTTAATTTTATGATTCAAGGGAATATTATCTAATTCCAAAAATATCATAATTTACAAAGATTAATAATTAAGTGCTTATGGTTGAGTGATGCGATGCCAACTTACAAGTCTGAATCAAGGCACCAGATATCTTTCCAGCAGAATTAAAGTGGATTTCAATCAGTTTTCCCTGAAATTTCAATGAGAAAGTAAGAAACATAATTTCTACATGGGAACTAACAAGAGGAACAAGAGTTAAAGAAGATGACTTACAAAACGACTGGAATTATCATTTCTCAGTGTTTTTGCATTGCCAAATGCTTCAAGAATTGGGTTTGTTTGTAGAATTTCATTCTCAATTCCACTGCCCCCACCAAGTGCAGCCAAATACTGCATTGCAATTTTTGCTGTTTCTGTTTTTCCTGCACCACTCTCACCACTAAAGAACAATTACGGTGTTATTGTTTGTAAAGAGTAGAGAATCATATGACAGACTATACCAGAATTTCAGAAAAGAGCGACCAACCTTATAATAATTGACTGGTTCACTTCATCTGCAATTTAAGTAAGATAATTTGGTTAAAGGTGAAAACAGTACATTCTACAAGTCAAAACAAATTCTACTTTTATGTCACCTCTTAGCATCTCTTTAATTGCAGCATCAGCAATTCCATATACATGGGGGCTGTCCATACTCTTCCTTTTATAACGCTCAATAAAACGCTTCCCATAAAGATGAACCTCCTTAAATGGGTTTACCGCAACCAAAACTGGACCAGCTTTAGTCTATAGCAAAAGTACACAGATAAAAACAGTTGAAGTTAGGTATTTCTTGTATCTTTTTTATAAAGAATGAATATATTGACTAAAACTTATTTCACAACCAAAACAATCTACGAAATGGTTTCAAAACAAAAATTTATGGTTGCAGATAGGCTTTTTCTAATTCATTATTTGATATCAAATTCTAGACTTTTGCTTTATTGTGACAACTTTATTTAAATTGTGATACATTATGAGAACTTACATAGATCATATCCCGGGAATATCTATATTGCAAGTTGTACAATACAGATGGTTCATTCAAGTAGCTCAGTTGCATTAGATCATCGACCCCATCAAGAATTTCAGGATTCGCCGGTAAAAGAGTCTCGGTTTTTGGGCTTACCACCTATATGAAGATAATAATATAGAAAACAGTAAGCCTAGATTTTAAATAGTATTACCTTAATGGTAGTAAAAAAAAAAAAACCTTCGCACTCATTCTTTACAAGAAAAAAACAAGATTCGTACTTGTCCATTAGGAAGAGAAAGCACAGTATCAGCACCAGACGATTTATTTATTTTCCCTAATTGCCATTCCCCATTTGGGAGCTGAAACCAAGCTTGAAGCTTCTGAAACAATAAAAGGATAGCATCAATTTCAACTAAATCGTTTCTTCCTGACAAAAATGGAGATCAATGCTTCCAACTCTAACAAAAGAAGCTTGCCTTCTTAGTGCCATATGAACTGGTGTCTCCCCATTTAGCTTCATTTCTTATGGGAAACAGTGATTTATTAACAGAGGCTGAAGAGGCCTCCTCTCCTTCATCCAAAAGCCTCCCTTCTCTTGACACACTCTTCGAGCTGTACGGCGACTCCACCTCCTGCAACTCAGCTTCCGGTAACTCAGCGAGTTTACTAGCTCCAACTAGCGCCATTGAGCTGCAACTTCTCGTCGGATCTATTTCGCGTACAAGGAAAGAGTTATTAACCCCCTAGAAATTGGATCTGTACAAGTACAATGGTGAGAGGAGAGGGAGAGAAAGAGAGAGAGAGTGAGCTTCGATCTGTACGCTGGTAGTGGTACTGAGACACTGACACTGGAGCGCTTTCCTTGTTTCTCTCTCCTCTACTCCCGTTCTCGATTCAATTTTTTTATTGTACGAAAATAGTTTTTAAGATTTAAGATTAGTTGGAGGGAGATGTGGGATGTATTTCTTTTCTTTTGGGGGAAGGTTTTAAGTTGGTCATGGGTTAGCCTCCGAGACAAACACACATGATCCCATTTCGAATAGACAGATTCAAGAATTGTGTTTTGTCCAAGGGCGTTGGACAAACTTTATTGAAAGTCGAGAATAAACCGTCCGATCTGCGTTGAGGATTGTGTGAACAGATTTAAAACTTAATTAAATATAAAAAAGTTCCTAATCTATGCGTTCGCGCGAATGTTGACGCGGATCGGACGATTTAGGCAGCTTTGGATGAGGCATTGTCCAAAGACCTTTGGACCAAAATCCTATCCTAGATAAATAAGCTAAAACGGGGTTAACGGCTATCTCTTATTAATTCTTTCATAGACTCTTAAATAGTGTGTTTTATATGTTTAATTACATTTAATTTACGATTAATTGAAAAGATCCATTTGTCTGACAAATCAAGTGGTGAAGGCGTGACAAGAGGGGATCCGACAAGCCGAGTTTGTAGGGTCCGTTTTCAAATCGAATTCATATCACATGAGGCAACATAATATCTGTGTTTAAATTTGACTTTTATTCGATAATCATCTATACGAATATTAAAGAGATTTTGTGCATTCTATCTCGAACGGATTGGTCTGAATTATGATTGGACGATCCGGATCTAAATATAAATATTATGTTACCTCAGAGCATATGGACTTCTCAAATCGGTATGGTTAGATTTTAATCCGACGGCTGTCAGAAAACTAGTATTTTATTTCTTATACTAGATGCAAATGGTGTCTCTTTTTAAACCTCAATCTCCTTCAAATCCTAAGTCCTAACTAGAGTTTTAATGAAATATTTTAAAATTTACAAAATTATAGCGTTTATCCAATTCTTTAATAATGGATTTTTTTATTAGATTTAATTTGGATAAAAAAAATTCAATTTAAAATCATCTTCATTGAATTTCTTTTCTTTTGTATTCAACTAAACATTGCTTTTATTTGATTTTTATCATACCGTAAATCGAATTTGATACGCAGATTGAGATAGCAATTGACTTAATGTAAAAAAATTAATAACAAACCCCTTATATTTATATCTAAGACTCAAACACTTCTTTCATTTTCAAACTAGACAAAAAGGCCTTTCACATTTCCTGAAAGTTGTTAAGTAGCCTCTTTCATTTTCAAAATTAATACACCTTTTTTTCTCCAACATAACGTACTTTTTTTAAAGGTTCCAACATAACATACTTCAGTCAATTAAAACAATAACTCATTAGAAATGAAACTTTTGTCTAATTTGCAGGTTCCTCTCCGATCCCGATTTAGATCCGAACCAAACCGACTCGGATCAGACATGGATCCGATTAAATTGGGCAGATTTTGGTTTCACACACAAAAAAAAAGGCTGATTAAATTGTAGATATCGTTATTGAACAAAAATTCCTATGTTCGATCCAGATTGTACTTGAACCCGACACTATAATGTATTAATGTGTAGGATATGATCTTAATCGACCTACTCAGTCCAAATTCGGACCTGACGTGATATATAAATGTATGATGTAATGCTAATATATTGATATTTATGATAGAAAAGTAAATATTTATGATAATTAATGATCCTTAAATCAATAGTAGGATGATAAAAAATTGTTACTATTTCATATTATTGTCTCTTCTCTCTCCAATTATAAAATAATATTTTCTTTCATAAAGTCTACTTAATCTCTAATCCTGATACATATGTTCCTTGCGTTGCATCAGTAAAATAATATTTTAATAGGAGTGAGGCTACGGTGCTATGCATAGCACGGATTGGGTCCGTGCTAAACTGCTACGGCTCAAAATTTGACTTTTCAAAATTCTAACGGTCGAGCCGAACCGTTCAACATGATTATAAAATGAATATGTACTTGCAAACCAAATTTTACATTTTTCGAATTTTTTTACTATTTTTTTAGATAAGCTGTTTTTGGATGGTCCACAATGTTCAGATTAAGTGATTTTCGAAAAAATTGTAAAAAAATTCGAAAAAATGTAAAATTTCGTTTGCAAGTACATATTCATTTTATAATCATGTTAAACGGTTCGGATCGACCGTTAGAATTTTAAAAAGTCAAATTTTGAGCCGTAGCACAAACCCAATTGGTGCTATGCATAGCACCGTAGCCTCACTCTTTTAATAGATAGATCATAGTTTGAATTTGGGGTTGGTATTTTAATTTTTATATAAAATTTGCGTTATATTAACGATCAACAATTAAATTTTGAGTCAGAGCAGTGCTTTTTTAATTTAGAATAGATTGAAATAAAATTTGATGAGAAACGTTTAAAAAATGAAGACCAAAAATTATAATTTTCAAGAAAAATGATTTATCAAATACTTGGGACCCATATCCGCCCGGACCTGACCCGAATCCGATATTTACAAATAAGTTATGAATATTTATTTATCCAGACCCAAAATACTAGATGCGAAAGGTTTGTTATTAAATTTAGTATCCGCATTTGGGCCCTGATTTGAAATAAAATGTATAAAGATCAAAATTCAGAACCGCACACTTTTAGAATACCTGCCCCGACAGCAACTCTACAATTGATATTGAACATGTAAGCACAGTTTCTCCATGTATGAAATTTCTTTGTTTCAACGCATAAGCAAATTAATTGGTCTGGCAACTTTGAAGTGATGTCATATGATAATCAGATATAAGTTTGATTGATATAATGCTAGTTATATTCTTAATGTAAGAAATATATTAATATCGATTTATAAATAATAATAACAAGAATTATTTTCAAATAAAAAAGGAAGCATCTTTCAAATTTTACATATAAAGGAGGCATATGTAAAATTTCAAATTCTTCAATAAATAATATCAACGGAAGGGGTGTTTGAAACTATTTAGAAAATACAATAGATATTTGTATAGTTTGAATTATGCAGGAGATGTTTGAAACCGGATGAAGAATATGGAGACATCCTTATACTTTTTCGTTTTTTTGAAAAAACTAAATATATTCTTTGAATTTTGATAATTTTCACTGTTCTTTGATAAGTCTCAAATATATATATACTTTCAGCTAAGGTTTTACCTCCAAAATTGTGTCAAATTTCAGTTAGTTTAGATGCACAAAGAATCAAGTTACTACCGAGATTGTGTTTTAATTGTATAAAACATGAATTTATGGCTAAAAACAAACAAAATGCTGGCCTCAAATCACCATATTACGGATTGAAACTCTCCACAAGTTTAGAAGATATTTTGGCAAGAAAATAGAGCAAAATAGGAGTTTGTACGATCCGCACGAACTATTAGTACGGCCAAAAACAGAACAAAACAAAACTGAAGAACAACTAATTTTTTGGCAGAAAAACAACAGAGTTTTGTGTGGGCCACACTATTCATTTGTGCGACCGCACAAAAATGCATTGATGACACATCGTTCGTATTTTGGATATAATTTGGTCATACGAACTCCAATTTAAGTGAATCAAAGCTTGACTGAAAGAGGACAACAAGATCTACAACTTCATAAAGGAAATAAATCAAAATTTGGAACATGCTGGTTGTAGGAACCTTTTTAAGAGGAGCACCAGCTGCGATATATTGCCATATTCACAAGATATTACCTGATTCGTTTCCTGATTGATTTGGTTTGTTTCCCAAGCCAAGAGAACTTCTTATAAGGTCCACAAGACCATAACACAGCAAAGAAGGAAATTTCAGTTTGTGCGGCCACACCAGGCCGCATCAATGCGTTTTATTGCCAAAAACTTGATCGTATCTTCGTCAGATTCACTTTCCGATCATGTTTGATTGCTTCCCATGCTGCAAAAATTATTATAAAACATGAGGCAACTTGTAGGAGAATGCATCTTTCATTCATCTTTTACTCACCTTTCATTCTACACACCTCTCTACTCTTTCAAGGTGAATTTGAGTGATCGAAGCGAAGGTTTGAAGCATTGCTTAAGCGGAACGAAGTGAAGAGATTGGTGTAGTCTATTCTCTTACTTATTTTCTTAATTTTTATTATGTTTAATCTTGTATTTCTTGTGAATGTTAGCGCACCAGGAGATGCTATATTTCCTCTCTAGCGGCTTAGGCTTTAAGTATGAATTTGTATTAAAATCTACCTTACTCGAATAATGCTATTTAGATGATTGTTTTGTTTGATATTTGTTCTTAATGATTTATTTATTTGTGTTTGTGCATGATTTGATTGTTTGACATTAGCGTCCCACTTAAGTTTAACCAACTTATGCAGTTACGATCAGAGAATTGATATCACCAAATTATGTACATGAATAACCTTATGATTCAAGATTAGAATGACCAAATCTGAATCTTAGTTCGGAACTACAAGAACCAAATGTTAGATTGAGATGAAAGACTTAATCGTGAACCCTCATATTTAATTGGACTCCTAGAATTGAATCAAATATTGGTATGAAAGACTTAATTGTGAAGTATCAGTATTAAGGGATAAACTAAGCTAACTGTGCTTGTGGTCTAGACTGCCATGGTGAATGATTTAATCGTGAAACCTGAATTGTTTAAGCACGTCATTTGTTCACGAAAGTGATCCTTGATGACATTTTAGGCTTAGAAACCCTATCATATCAAACATGAATTTAGAGACGCATCGAGTAGGTAATTGATCAAAGGATTATATGCCAAAAACTCCTAGACTTCTCAACTTGAATCACAAAACTCATTTTTATTACTTGGTTATTTACCTTGTTATAATAATTCTTAATTGGATATTGAACCCAACAAACAACGATCTTGCAACCAACCCCCCCATTTACTTTTATTGTACGTTTAAAGTTTATTAATTTAGTAAAAAGTAATATTTTCTGTTATCCTTGGATCGATACTTGATTTACTACAATAATAGATTGTGCGTTTGCAACTGACTTATCATTACATATTTACTTTTTATAAATTGAAAAGTAAAAAGGTGTATTCAATTGACCTAAAAAATCCAATACCTAAAATATAAAATTCTTATAGTGCAATCCATTTATATGTTCAACAGTTTTGATATATTATTTGAACTTTAAAATAAAATATTGCTCCATAATACGGACTAATATGCACTATGCTGAGTACCATAGCCTCACTCAAAAATAAAATCATAAAACTCCGTAATCGAAGCAAATTACGGTCGGAAATGCGTTTTGTAAAGTATTTTTTTAGAATCGAGACCATGATTTGTTGCAGGGATCGTAATGCATTTTGATGGAACATTATTATGTAATTAAGTGGAAAGACGTACTTAATATTTTTCAATCTATTTTCAATATATTTATTGCTTAAAATTTCATCAGTTGTCCGGGGAACATATTCGTGAGTACTGAATTAGTTAGAACCATCAAATTGATATCAAACGAACCATTGCAGAAGCTGCTGCTAAAGCAGATGAATTCAATGAAAACAATGCACGTCGTCTGATCAAAACCAAACAATCCATATTTTTTTAAGAGTTGTTATGCTGAACATATTCGTGAGTACTGAATTAGTTAGAACCATCAGATTGATATCAAACGAACCATTACAAAAACTGCTGCTCAAGCAGATGAATTCAATGAAAACAATGGACGTCGTTTGATCAAAACCAAAAAATCTATATTTTTTTAAGAGTTGTTATGCTATAAATCAGAGTTTTGCAACGACAAATTTCATTAAGATCAACTACAATTCTCAGATTTCGAACTTACAAAAAATATTTTCGAGTGCGGAATCTTACACTATATACACATCCAATTTTTGAAAAATGAACTGGACATGTTATTTTTGAAGAGACGGATCCATGTATAGTTCGGGAATGTTCAGTCATTCCTATAATTTATTTATTTTAATTATATTTATTAAAATTTAATTGAATTTTTTTTTAAGTTTTTATATAGTTTAGGTATCCTCATAAATTATTACATGTGTATTTGTAATTTAGTCGTTTGAATTCTAATTTGTTACTGTAAAGATTAGAGTTCAAGTCCCGCCATGCATTATGCATTTAGCTCCCGCTATCTAAATTTTTTAGTTCCGCTTCTAATTTTGATACATAGTAGAACTTGCCAATTTTGTAAACCAGAAAAACATGCCTCGACATACAGATTAGCACATAGTTTGAGTCACAGCAAACCAACCTCCATTGCGTTCTGTCTCTCTCTCTCTCTTTGATGTCTGCAAGTGTCTGTGTAGATTTTTTGTGGCGCCCAAAAGAATATAGATTGATGCAAGGAATGGAAATTCCATGATTCTATGATGGATCACCGATTGCACAAGGGAAGCTGCATAGTTCGCGTCACCAGAAGTTGGATAAAAATATCTAGTGTTATTTTCACGCATCTCATATATTTTTCTATTCTGATACAGTTGTCTGTGTGCTCATAAAACAAAAACGGTTAATACGTTCACCTCAAGAGTCTTGAAAAATGGATGACAAGTTTCGATTGTTCAATTAAAATCACACCCGAATCTAAATAAATATAATGATTTATGAGTTGTGATTGAGATCGCGCACCTCATGGGAGTAATTACTCCTCACCCTTAATATAAGAATACGAATCGTTATTAATTAACATGATTTTTAGTCGTGTGACACTTAATTTCTAATTGGAAGAAGTCACTAGAATTGAATTCCAACTAAATTTTTATGATCAAAATGTTTAAATACATAGAGATAGAAGAATTCATTCATGTGTAATAAATGAATCCTCTCAATCTCAATTTTTGAGGATCCGCTTTTGATATAGTGATAAAGTTAATGTTTTATGGAAGGCAGCTGATTCACAATGTGAATGAATTTTTTTTATAAATATCAAAACAATTGAGTAGCTTGATCTCAATACAAAAAAAATTCTCTCAATCTTCTTTTTATTTACTTTAGATGCCATCCAATTTTATTTTTGAGGTTTTCTTTAGAGAGATAAGAGCTTAATTGCTTTACATATTCATTCAGAA
This sequence comes from Carex parvula, assembly GCA_025461045.1. Lineage (NCBI taxonomy): Eukaryota > Viridiplantae > Streptophyta > Magnoliopsida > Poales > Cyperaceae > Carex > Carex parvula. The sequence goes on along the minus strand of JAJGRW010001043.1, from coordinate 44,248 downwards.
CTTTGTTACCTTAATTAGTAGAACAAACTATCTCAAAGGGCATTCAGTTACTTCGCCTGATTTTGTTTGAAACATGGTGAGGGAGTAACAATTGAGTGAATTGTTTGTTTGGAGGCGTGCCAACGATGAATGGATTGTTTTTGTGAAAATGATAGTGCAGGCTACTTGAAGCGTAATTTTTTTTTCTAACAATTCATCTATTTATCTATATTATTTTGGAGGTTATTAAAATCACCTATGAACCAAAAACTAGTACAAGGTCATAGACTTACAGTAGCTGAGCAGCCCAAAGAAGATTGCACACTGTTTAGCATTTTATACGAATCACATCATTGGCTGTCGCTAGAAAACCCGATTTATACCCTGATTTTCCATCCATTTACATCAAGTCAAAATTAATAGGAAAATAAAAACTAAACAAATGTGAAAGTCAGCCAAAAACGCAGCTGCATTGGTAAAAAACACATTATGATATTTCAATTAAAAAATTAGTCGGATAAAATTGAATCATGAACGACCTCCAGGCTCCAGTAAAGCTAGCCCATACTCGGTGTTATGGATAAGAATCTTAAAAATGGCTACTAATTGTGCCTACGAGTTTCAGTTCAATCAACGATTCTATCTCATGTATCTTCTTATATTTTCTTACATCGCACAATTCTGACCCTCCCAGATCATTCCCTCTCCTTCGATCTCTACTGATCATGTGACTCACATCACAATTCTAATTATGGTTTGACTTCGGTCAACTTCTTTGACTCTAGGTAGTTGTTGTGTCTGATAGATATTAACAATGAGATGAGTCTCGCTATAATTAGTTTAGAGCGAATTAATTTTGGAATTTCGCCCCCACAGGACTAGTTAAGGCGATTGTTGCATTAGTTTTGGTGAGGGTATAATGGGTATCATAAATTTGAATGACTTCTTAATGTGGGTAATTGAATCGATGGGTAAATAAAAAACAATAAAAAGAGTTAGTGTATATTAAATATAATAGAAAGTAGAAGGATAAATAAGAAATTAGACAAGTATTTGAGGATACAAAAAATTAATCCTATTATTTTAAGATTATTTTATAAATAAAAATTCTGGCTGATCAGTCCCCTCGAAGCGTAAAAATAATTTATGTATCGAAGTAACCGTCCTTTTGTTACTAGAGCCTATAATGTTCAAAATGTGCCGATCTGGCGCCCTTCCTTCCTTGCAGTGAACACACCACACAAGATGGTGCGCCAATAGCCGCCTCAGAGAAACCTGTTTCTACCAAAAGCGAAGGGGGACTCGGAACTCCTATGCTAACCAAACCCATAAGATCATAATTAGTAATAATGCAAGGGGCGTGCACCACCGATCCACCGCTATCTCCTATCTGTCTAGCTAAGCCATCCGACTGTATTTGAAGGGGACAACCCAACCGATCACAGAAATTTCCCTGCACAAACTACTTGAATCATTGAATAGGTACAGATCCTTTTTCCAGTTCAACAAAAGTTAAGATGTGAGATCCGACTGTTGCAGCCCCACATGCTTGTCCCAGACTTCACAACTTTTTCCTTGCCTGCGCTTTTCCAAAAATGTCATGTGTGACACTTCAATTTCATGGAGTGGGAGGCGTTCTGATGGTCCAAATTTTGTTTGTGTAAAAATTCGTGCATAGCTGACATGCAAAATTTTTGAAGCTGTTCGCATGAATATTGATGCATATTGACCGGCTCTGATCATGAATCAGACCAAATTCAATTTTATGGAGGAGTGGTCTAATGGACATCGGACCAAATTCGATTTGATGTTCAGTTGAAGCCGTGAAATTCGCGTAAAAACTCGTACTCAATTGAATAATCACCGCATTCTTGATAAATTTTTTTTATTCAAATGCTTTTATTAATTTAAATATCTTTGTGATTTGAACTATAAATATTTTTCATTCATGTATAAATAAAAGTAAATATGTCAAATAAAATTCATATTTTCTTTAAAAAAATAATAAAACTACATTATCACATGTAGCTATGTTTTTCTAAAAAGGGTCTTGCTAACACTCTAATTAAGTTAAAAATCTCATAAATCATACATATTAAAATAATATACTATAAAATAATTTACCATCTAATAATAAATTCATTGTTCGAAAAATTATTATCACAAATTATGTAATATGAGGAATAAATTTATGTAAATTATTTGTCATAAACCTAAGTTAGTGAATCCGACGGCATTACGCCTTCAAATAAAGAAACTTCTTCGGCATTAAAACATTCAAGTAGTTATCCTCGCTCCGCACAGCCCGGTCCATATATGATTTGCAAGAAGCCTATATACAGAAAGTCCATAATAAAATTTTGCTCAAACTCGGCCGATGTTAAGCCCTTATTGGCCCACAGGAAAGTCCAATCGTGGCAACGCAAGAAACAAAGCCACTGTTTGTACAGCCTGCAAGTATTATCCGCATGCGACTCGTACCTGATTATTTATCTGAGAGTAAATATTTTAACAGAGCAGGATTGGTTTCATGAAGCGCGCGAACGATATGCAACGCTGCTTTGATTCTATAGTCCGTGAGCTTCGTGAAGTCAAATTTGATCTGTTAAAATATTTACCCTTTATCTGAAGCAGCAAAGCTACTGCATAGCTCTCTCTCTTCGCCTCTCCGTGCCCATGCGACAGTAGCCGCTTATTTGGCTCCGCGCACCCTCTGCGCATTGAAGTGTGAAGGTAATTTCTCACTTCTCATTGATTTTGCTCACTCCTCTCTTGTCTATTTGCCGTCAATAGCGTGTTGATTTGAGATTAATGGTGACTGTGTGTAATTGATTTGCTTGAGGGTTTTATTTTGAAGGTCTACCTACACATTTAAAATCCTTTACAGAATTCGACCTGCTTAGACCTTTGACTCTATTATTTTTCGTAGTTTCTCCAGTGTTTTTATCTATTGCAATAGTTCTTAAATAAAAGAACGGGTACAATACAGCATACCAGTATCAGAGCGTGTAGCATTATATCAATCCACAATTATCCATATGGTCCATGTGCTTATAATTTGTTTTTCACTGCAATTGTGTTTACATTTGTATACGTGTCACAATTTACACTGGATATTTGCGAAACCATCCCTAGTTGTTATTAAAACGCCGCAGTATATGTTATCTATATCGAGCTGGGTGCATCAGCTATCCTTGTACTTATTAGATGTGTAGTTGTTCACCTTAAATCTAGCTTATGGTCTTTTGTTTTATTTTATGAATTTAAGGAATTTAGAGACTTAATATAGTATGTCTGCTTACATCCAAGGAAAAAATAATAATAAAATATTATATATGTATAGGTTTATTGTGTCCTAGGTTTTTGAAAAATGTTATATTGCTATATCTGCATCCTAGTGGATATAATCCCATATGTGTATCCGTGCAACATTGACTGGAATATTGGTCTCCCAAATCAGATGGATAAACATGGATTATCCATCACCTGGTTATGAAGATGCTTACTGTTAGATCTAAAACATACTATACAATATTTTTACTTTTCCCAGCATGTGCCTTTGTTGATCTGGTATTACTTTCCTATTTTAATGCTCCTATTTTCGTAACTTTGTAAGGTTTTAAGAAGGGTCCAAGCAATTTTTGTGGAGGTAGAAAAAATTATCTGGTCTTGATTAAGTCCAATTTATTCCAATTTTGGTTTTTGTTTGAAGTACTTGTAGTGTTTTTACTGACAATAAATTCAATGTTTTAAACATGACTTTGGTACAGAATAAAATTCAATGTTTTTACTGACAGTAAATTCTATTGCTTTTGTAGTAAATAGCAATCTCGTCTATTTTGATCTAAGCAAGATTTATTATGTATATAAATTAGATGAACTCTAGGATGGAGGATACTAAAAAGTTCCTCGATTAGCTATTTTTTTTCGGTATTTATAGAAATGCTGTACTGACAAGTGTAAGCAGGTATCAACTCTAAAGCTTTTCAGTCCTTGCTAATAAGTTCCATTTCCTTAAGCTGCCAATTGAGTTTCATAACACATAATTTCATTTTTCAATATGATTTTAGTACTTTTATTTAAACAGTAATTTCTTCTTTTTACAGGTAAAGCTTTTTACCTAATTGGGTCCCTCATGGAAATTATAATTGGCCATTCTCATAGACATGCGCTTGCATTCGCATCTAGGCGGTCACATCCTTTTCTAAAAAACTGTCTTCTCCTGAAAAGGCTGCCTATTTCAAGTATTTCTGCATACAATAAATCAAGCAATGCCAGCAACAATCCCAACAATTCCCATAATGCAACACTTAACCTCTCAAGCCTAGACGAGAAACCAAGCTCCATAAAGAGGGTTAAAGTTTTTAACCCTGCAAAGTTAAGTCCTTTGACCAGATCACCTCTGACCAAAGACAAACCACCAGAGCTAAAAAGGGATCTTAAAATAGATGACTCTCTATTCTCTGCAAAGACTTTCGCTGAGCTCGGTCTCCCTCCTTTGTTAATCAATCGGCTCGAGAAGGCTGGTCTAACTGTACCAACTGAGGTACAATCAACTGCAATTCCAACCATTTCTCAGAATCATGATGTAGTAATTCAATCATACACTGGGTCTGGTAAAACCCTAGCATACCTCTTGCCCATTCTCTCTGAAATTGGCCCACTGAAGAAACTTGAAGGGGAGGAAAAAGAAGCTTTTGACAAGAAACAAGGTGTAGAGGCAGTGATAGTTGCTCCTTCAAGAGAACTCGGTATGCAAATTGTCAGAGAGATCGAGAAGCTACTGGGCCCTGAAGATAAGAGATTAGTACAGCAGCTTGTTGGTGGTGCAAATCGGTCGAGGCAAGAAGAAGCTTTGAAGAAAAACAGACCATTAATTGTGGTTGGTACACCAGGTCGCTTAGCTGAAATATCAGCAGCTGGTAAATTACATACTCATACATGCCGGTTTCTGGTCTTGGATGAGGTTGATCAGCTATTGTCCTTCAATTATAGAGAGGATATGCATAGAATTTTGGAGCATGTTGGGAGAAGAAGATCGGGGTCCTCCCGGTCAGGTGATATACTAGGGCCAGTTGCCAAGCGGTCTGAACGTCAGACAATTCTGGTATCAGCAACAGTTCCTTTCTCGGTAGTTCGAGCTGCAAGGAGCTGGGGACAGGACCCAGTTTTGGTGCGGGCTAAGAGTGTGGTTTCTCTAGATTCACTAGGTTCTGGACCCGGGCCCGGGTCCCTCCCTGACATAGCTTCTTCGAATGCTGTTACACAAGGAACAATAGATAGTTTGCCGCCTTCGCTAGAACATTATTACTCTTTATCTAAGCATCAACACAAGGTCGATACAATACGTAAGTGCGTGCATGCATTGGATGCGAAAACTGTTATTGTGTTTATGAATAATACCAGGCCAATTAAAGATGTGGTTCATAAACTCGAGGCACGTGGAATGAAGGCAGCTGAGTTGCATGGAGATCTCGGCAAGTTGACCAGGTCGACAATTTTGAAAAAATTGAAAAATGGTGAAATTAGGGTTTTAGTGACAAACGAGCTGTCAGCAAGAGGGTTGGATGTGCCTGAGTGTGACTTGGTAGTCAATTTGGACATGCCGACTGACTCGGTTCATTACGCACATCGAGCGGGTCGAACGGGTCGGCTTGGCCGTAAAGGAAGTGTGTTATCGATTTGTGAAGAGAGGGAGGTTTTTATTGTGAAAAAATTGAGGAGGCAATTGGGGGTGGGAATTAAGCCTTGTGAGTTCAAGGAAGGAAAGATGCTTATTCAAAAAGAAGAGAATGTGGAGTAGAGATTTGGCGTACTTGTTTGATAAGGTTTATACTGAGTAAGATACTTCAATCCATATTTTTACAGGTTAATAATAAACGTATTCTTGTGGCTCTATATTGTGAATTTTTTTCATCTATTTTATATTGGGCAATATGATTAGTTGTAGCAAGTACAAGTCTGCTTTAGTTCACTTCCAACAATGCATGAATACAACAACAACAACAACCAAGCCTTTAGTCCCAAACCCAACAATGCATGAGTGATACTAGTAAATACCTTACCTGTAATCATAGGGACTGAGAAGTCATTTAAGTCAACTATGCTAATTTCATTTATTTTTCTTTAATTATATGTGGAGTAGGGTTCAAATGCCTTGTGTCTTTCATCCCTCAATCGTGTCTCACATTCTTATATCTGTTTTCAAAGTCTTAACAGTCAATCTGAACCACTCAACACGAACTCCATATTAAAATGTAAGCAAAGCCCAAGTTTTATATTTCTTGGAAATTTTTTACTATCTTTTTAGATAGATACAAAATTCACTGTTTTTGGATGGACCAGAATCTTTTGAAATATAATGATTTTGTACCTATCTAAAAAAATAGTAAAAAATCTCCAAAAAAATATAAAAGGCAGGTCTCCAAGCACATTTTAATTGGAGATCATATTGAGCGGTTCGGATCGACTGTTTGGACTTTTAAAATGGAGATTAGGATGCGAGACACGATTGAGGCATGAAAGGCAGGAGGCATTTGAACCCTGCTCTGATATGTGGTACTATGTTGTTCAACTACTGGTAGCCAAAGAGGCCATGAGGTGTTGTTCAACTATACAAATTTCATTTATTCCTAACAATTATTTGTGCATTTTGGATAATATGTTGCTTTAATCTAAACTTTTATAGGAAGGCCTAGCCAGATACAGATTGTATATTTTGGGCCTTTATTTGCCATCTTTCCATTCCTCAACCTGTCAACCCGTTGGAGGCGCTTCGCTTTTCAGGAAGTATTAGTTTTGTTGCTCTTTTATTTATTTCGAGAAGAGATTGCTCTTTTATTTGTCAAGTAAGAACTTATAACGGTAACGGACTATGATTTCAAAACATGTGTCACATATTAGTAATATTAGAACAGGTTTTTCAGTGAATTAGAAGAGAATTAGTATTAGGAGTTGTTAATTGTAAACCATACTTATAAAGGAATGTTATTGTATGCTTCATTTATATTGACTAGAAACGAGTAGTTTTGAACTGAATATTATATTGTAAAATTTCATAATCAGATGTGAACTAATTCTGTAATGATCAGCACAAAGAATAAAAAAAAAAAACGTTACTTTAAATTGACTTGGGAATCAGTTTGATGGTCTAATTAAATTGAGGATTTTGACATTTTGGTGGCAGAAACATATTAGTAGAGTAAATAATTTTGGTGGCAGAAACACATTTTCGGTACATCTATTCTTTGAGTGTCCGTTTGCACTAATGGTTTGGAACCAAATGGCAAACCTGTTGGGGCACATAATCATGTGAGTGCTCAAACGGTGCAACTTACTTACACCAGGTCTTGGAAAAGGTGTAGGCCGACCCTCCCTAGAAGAACATGGAGTGCTTTCTTTGTAGCAGCATGTTGGTTCGTGTGGAAAGAAAGGAACTATAAAATTTTTGAAGGCAAGCAACGGGACCCAATATGGGTGGCTGAGCGAGCTTTTCAGGAAGGAAGGCTGTGGCAAAAATTTTGTTGATTCTTAGAGATTACGGGGTGTATTAGTGCTGAATATGATGTTATTTTTTATCTATCAGAATTTAAAAAAAAAAAAAAGTGAGATAATGCACTTATATATCAAAAATCAACAGACCAAGAATCTATGCTTATTTTCACTCGACTTAGATTTGTAATCTATTTTTTGGCAAGTGAGATAGCTTGCATCGTAATACTTGCATTTAAAAGGGTTATATATAAACTATCATCCCGGGAATTTTGGGCTTCAAACTCTCATATTGAATTAACAATGTGTACTTCAGTTGCCTCCCTGTCAAGTTTCAAGAGTCGTCGACGGTCAACTCATATTAATATTTCAATTCGTCCTGACCAAGTCAAGCTATTGTCAGAAATTTAAAATATACTATTTAATTGTAAGATATTAAAGCTTAGTTTTCATTGATTCAAATGGTTACTCGAAAAGAGCCAAAAATAGAGAAAAGTTAACCTTGGGATCAAATTGTGTCTCCAAATACAGGTTCAAGCACAGCTGGCAGTTGTAAAGAGTATAATTTTGAATTTGGTAACGAGAGGGATAATTTGGCATTTATTATTATTACTATTATTATTTTTTATAATTTTAACAATCTTTAAAAATCAAATTTAAATATTCACCATTATAAACATGATTTATATTTATCAAGTTTATAAAAAATGGCGAGGTTTATGTACGTTGTTCCACATACATGAAGTCTTTGAGGTTCTAATGGTTCAAAATTAGCAGTCTTAATGTATTATCAAATGATATTCAAATTTTTAGGCTATTGATATATTTAATAACAATTTTTTTGTTTTGTTTTGTGCAATTTTATTTAAATTAATTTGAAAAATTATTATTAAGGTAATCATGCATTGCCATGTTAATCCTTGCTCGTTATTGGTAGTGCACCAATTGCAATAATCTCAATAGCATAGCAACTGTATATCACCAATTATAGCCCCAAAATGGTCAATTTTCTCTGTAAAGCCTATTTTCCGAGCTCAACCACCTCCTAATTTCCAAATCAGAACATGGCATCACAGCTGGACCTAATTTAACTAGCTACTACAGTATTAATAGCTACCTATTCTATGTCCATCCACATCTTTAGAGAAGCAAATAGAATGTCTAAATAAGCTTAATAGTACAGAGAGGATGAAAACAAGTAGAGATGTGAAAGGTTTGTTTTGATAGTAGCTAGTCACATTCATGCCACGAGTTGTTAGTAAATATATAGCAGAGACGATTGCCTCCTGGTGAAGAAACTTAACCCAAGTGGTTCAGTCTAGTTCAACTTGCAGTTGTTGATGACCATTGATTTAATAGAAAATTTACCGCGATGAGTGTGGCTTTCTATTTTAAGCACTTTTATTGAGTGAGGTTATGGTACTATGCAAATCGCACATAAGTTTGTGTTATGAAGTTATATCTTTGTTTTTAAAATTCGAACAATTGATCCGAATATTCAACATTTTCATATGTGGATGTATATACTTGGAGATCAAGTTTTATATTTTTTATATTCATTTTATTATTTTTTAGATAGGTAGAAAAATCATTGTATTTAAAGATTTTGGACCATCCGAAAGTAGCACTTTAAAAACTGAGATATGGATCCATAGCACAGAATGATGTGCTCATTGCAAATTACCATAGTTTCACTTCACTTTCTTTTTTATAAGTATTGTAGTACTTCAATCTTCTTCTTTTCTTTTTTTTTGAATTTTGTGTGGTCCTTTTGTTTCCCAATCAACCTTTTGATTATTACAACTACTTATTCATTAGGCAAGTAAATAAATTTAAGCTGGATGAAGTAGCAATTGATTATGGAGTCAAAGACAAACAAAAAATAGTGTCAAATTATTAGTGCAAGCGTTCTTTTTGTCACTCATGTACAAAATTCAGATGCTCATATAGGTAAACAATCCCTAGCTATATTATCAAAGAGCGAACAATTAACGTTTCATCATCCCTAGTTTCTTTTATATTATGTTTCTTACTGAAACCATCTGGTGTCAATCACTTTAATTATGGGCAATAAAATGATTGTACAACCACCTCCACTCACAAATGGTTCAGGATAAGACTTTTATCCCTAGCTTCTAGTAAACCTCGCCCCCCTCCCCATCTACTTGTTAATTAGCTAATTTATGGTAACAAATTGAAACTGATTTTTTTATTTTAATTAATTGTTGGGGGAGAGGGGGTATCACATCAAAAAAGTTGAAATTATTTGCAAAAGACAGGAGACAGAGGAACATAAGCATCGCACTATATTTGTCATCTGAAATCAATCATGTGATATCATTATATATCAACAACATGCATGAGCCTTGTAATTTTGACAGACACATTTTTAACAAAAAAAGTTGAATTCCTTCAATAGATGCTAACATAATTTATATATACTGAAAAAAAAGAGGCATATAGTTGCATCTTTTTAGCAAGCACCTTGGTGAAAGGATAACTAATTAGCTTTCATGCATCCCGTGCAGAGGCATGCCATGCATTAATACTAAACAATTAATTAAGAAAATCAGTATATATATACACTCTAAAAAATTTAACAACTAGAGAAGATTTATGAACTGTAATAATCCACCCTTAATTTCATTCTTATAATTCTACAAGCATTTTGTCTGCCAGTTCATATTTTACAACATTCTATTTCTATACATTTTTACCATTTCTACTTTAATCTACAAAAGCACAGTATATGATAACATAACAAAACACAAGAATAATGAAGCACTTAGATAGCTGGTACCTTACTATTGTTTTTCATATATATTTTAACATTATTTATTTGCGGAAGCGTTCTAAGAAGCGACGGTACTCTGATTCCTGGCGCTGGAGGCGGAGTTGGTCGTGTTGTTTCTTGATGAAGTTCTCAACACGTGTGAATAGATCACCGTTTGCCACCACCAACACATCTCTAGTTCTCCAGCCTGTATCTTCTTTGCTTGCTGTCTCCTCCATTTGCTGGTCATGTGCTGCCGGTTCTTCTCTTCTGTCCTTGTAAGTGGCCGACTTCTTCAGCTCTGGCTTCATTCCAACCTGTCATTTACCAAGCTTAGTTCACGATTCGCTATGTAATCATAACATGATACAGATGCATATTAAGGGGCGCATTAATAAGTTCGATGTTTCGATTAACATGACTGTTTTATTGTAAACATATATAATTATATATATCTGAGTTTCATGCTGGTAATAAGAAGAATGTTAAAGATCTGATCATTATCGATCTAAAACATCAAATTATCTATATCTTATACCTCATCTGCTCTCTGCAGGCGCCGTTGGCTCCTCTCCCACGTGTCACTTTTCTTGAGTGATGGCTTCCTCGCTGAAGCTCTCGAACGCCGCATCATGATTGCCTTCCACGTGTCGTCCATGTTTTTCTCCTTTGTCACCTTCTGATCCTCTTCTCCAACTGTATATACATGTGTTACTTCCTTCTCTCTCAGCCCTGGAGCCTCAGCAGGAGAGGATAGATAATCAGAACACCGCATCATGATCGCCTTGCACGTGTTTCCGGCCATGTTTTTCTCATTCATGGACACCTTCTTATCGTCTTTTTCAACTGTATTTACATGTGTTATTACTTCCTTCTCTCTAGGACCTGGCTCAGCATGAGGGGATAAATAATCATGCCACCTGTCCAAAGGAAGGGATGCAAGTATCGGGTGTACCGAGTCAGCTTGCGGGTCCGAGTGGTTTGGATGCCTGGATGAAGAAAGCTTGTATACTGAGAATATAATGGCGTTGGCTGCGAACCAGAGAACGAGGGGAGAGTAGCGGAGTAAGAGGAGAGAAGAGAAGGTGGCGATGCACAGTATAGTTGAGTAGATTGTTTTGAAAGAGGAGCAATTGAATTTGGAGGTGATCAAAGTGGATAGAGTATCCATAGCCTAAGAGATGGTGTGGAAGGTGTGAGAATGGTGCTATTATATATATAGCAGGAGGAGAAAGTAAGAGGGGGGATCTGTGATCGGTGAAAATTTAGATTTTTTTATTACTATTATAGATTTTTATACAAAAATGAATATTACAGACGGATTGTTAAAGAGTGCATTCTTAGAATAATGAGTGAAACTACAAAAATGTATAGTTTTGTATTATATTTAATTCAAACAGTTGATTTAAACTATTAAATATGATTTTTATATGAAAATATATCTAGAGAGTTCGAATTTTGTAACTTCTAGAATACTTTTACTATTTTATTTTAGCTTGATAAAAATCACTTGATCTAATATTTTGGGACCATTTGCAAGCAATAATTTTCTACTTGTTTAAAGAGATAATAAAATTATTCTAAAAATATCATATAATTCGGTTTTCAAATATACTTTTATATGAATATCACATTTAATGATTTGAATTACTTGTTTAAATTTAAAAATAAACATATAAATATATAGTACGACTTGATCTATAATATGCATATTACCAATTTACCATTGTCTTATTATGCAATAATGTACAAGATGATGGCGTTGGATCATTAATTTTCATTGAGATTAATGTCGTACTAAGGTAAAATCCTCGTATATATAATTGATTACTTGGATTCATTTTTTTAATCAGCTGCTTGTAGATATATTTGTTTATGCTGAGAGATCTAAGATATTTTATAACATTATGTACGGCAAACAAGCCTGTTGATATAATAATAAAAAATATACTCTGCAGATATTTAGTTATAGTAAAAAAAATGAAGGTTTTATCAGTAAAATAAAAAATAAAAATCTAAGAGTATTATCCTTCAAATTAAGATATTTTGTTAGGAGCGAATACGGAGCGGATACGACTCGGACAGTGATAAAACCATATTCATATTTTTTTTTTAGTTTTCTCAATATGGATACGGATCGGATATCAATTGGATACAGATACGAATACGGATTGGATCAGATATTTATTAAAATAATATTAAAAAATATCAAAGTTCATAATATTTATCTAATTTTATTGGTGAAGAACAATATTTTTTCATAATATATATTAAAATATATGATATATATCTACTATTCGGATACGGATAATTGAAACGTATAATTATATCAGTATTCATATCCACACGAATATTCAGATATCGGATATCTATATCTATTTTTTTGAATTTGGATCGAATACGGATCGGATATTATCCATACCGTTTTCCCTCCTATATTTTGTTCAATAGAACGGCAAAATATACCGGATAAAATAATAGTATTTACTTAATTTACTTACATACTCCCTTGTTCAAATCATTTCAGTCGATAGTACTAATTATTAAGCACTCGGGATCATAATATATTTCTGAATTATTGTTTCAAATCATTTGGTCTATACTAATTAAGCGCTTAATCATTTTATTTGTACCATAAAGTTAGTATGAAAAATAAAAAAAAATGTTGCTTTGAGTTAATTAAGAATGCAAACGAAGGAAGTATATAACCAATTCCTTTCACTCTAATTTTTCTAACTAATATGAAATAAACAATTTTAGGTTCTGAAGATCACATACAATATATGCATGGGTCCATTTTTAATTATCGTCCAATGAATATTAAATAATAAAATATAATTATTTCGTGTTTTGTAATTTAAAAATTTATGAAAATAGTAATTAAGATACATAGTGAAACATTTTTTTTTATTGTTTTCCATAGTTAGCTGGAAACAAATATATATAATATAAAAATGATGAACTTCTGATCGCCCAATAATAACAGGAAACAACAAAATATAAATATATATAGAGTATGGCTAATGTGCTTCCTCTAGAACTTCAGCCTCGTGCTTCCAGGGGCATATCTTAGTGTTTGATGTTCAAACAACAAATTCAAACGGTTAGATGTTTAATCTATATTAAAATGTACTTGGAGACCAAATTCAAACCGCTAATATTAAAACGTTTGTTCCTAGGCCGTGGCACAAACGCTTCCGTTTTTACATTTTCAAAGTCCAAACAGTGGATCCAAACCGTTAAACATTCAATCTATATTAAAATGCTTGGAGACCAAAATTTACATTTTTTTTGAACTTTTTTTACTATTTATTAAGGCAGTTTTAAAATTTCTGTTTTCAATGATCCATAAATTTTTCACTGTTTATTAAAATCAACGATTTTAAAACTGACTTAATAAATAGTAAACAAATTTCAAAAAATGTAAAATTGGGTCTCCAAGCACATTTTAATATAGAGATCACATCTAACGGTTTGGATTGACCGTTTGGACTTTGAAAATTGGAAAATCAATTGGTTGCACTACGGCTCCGGAACAAACATTTTGATATTAGCCAACCTCTATATATATATTCCACATTTCACGTTTCCTGGAGACATTTTACTGGACTGTTAATTGTTATGTTGGATATTTCATCTGGTTGTTAATTTAGAATCAAAATTTGGCAGAGGTCAGATTGAAATTTTAATTTGAATGTAGGTGTGGGGATGAGTATATATATGCTTGAGTTAATCATGTCTCAGAATTAAGGTACATCAACCGGTGAATTAGACAGCAGCAGGGGTCGTTTGCTTTTACGCATGGACTTTAATTAGATAATTAGAGGACATATAGTTTTAAATTCTATAATAATTAACAATTAGGGACAAAGTCAGAAAATAAAATAGGATAAGACAAAAATTTTTCAGAATAAAATATAATTGTATAATTATTTTAAACACAAGCATATTTCGTAATTTTTTTCTGAATTTTTTTTTCAATTTTTTTTTTTTTTTAATTTCTTCGAACAAGAGACCAGCGAGTGCCTCAGAAGAATACACATCCTTAAAAAAATGTGAAAACATGTGGACTTCGTGTGCCTGTGGCAATGTAATGAAAAAAAAAAAAGTAAAATTAATTTTCATGCGAGTCGACTCGGTAAGGCACAATCATTAGGCCCATTACCGTACCGAGTTGAGAAAGAGAAAAATGTTAAATTAATGGCCAATTGTTTTTAAATTAGTTAATTTCAATATCACGGGGACTAGGGCGGTCAAAAATATTCGTAGTTCGTGATTCGATTGACTTCGATTCGAAAAAAAATTCGCAATTAACTCATTTGATTGAAGTTTCTTCTGAAACAAATCAAACCAGTTCGGTTCGAATCTTATTCAAACTCAAACTCAAACTGGATATAATTCATTCGAAATTGATTCGCGAACTATTTAGGTTCGAATCTCAAATAATGCAACTAATGGTTTCAACCATCAATCTTCAATAATGCAGGAACCAAATTTATATCAGAGTTCAAAATTGTTAATATAATGATAATTTATAATAGAAAAATGCTTCAGCAGCATAACAAATTAACAATAGAATAAGTTTCATTTGACTAGGTCCATGCCGTGATTTTAATCAATGCAGCAGCGTAAAAGGTTAGGGAATTTTGGGCTGGCCCATAATCTATCAGTGTGAATTCGTGAAAGGTAACCGCGTGAATTTTGTTCTGTGTGAATTCGTAGTTCGTGATTCGATTGACTTCGATTCGATTCAATTTTTTTTTTGCAATTAACTCGTTCAATTGAAGTTCATTCTGAAACAAATCAAACCAGTTCGGTTTGAATCTTATTCAAACTCAAACTCAAACTGGAGTAAGTTTGATTTGGTTTGATTCGTTTGCAGCCCTACAGGGGACCCAATTAAAGTTAGATTCTGATTAATTAATTTCACGACAAGGTTTTTGATATTTTTTGTAGTTACATGATGTTTTTAATTATTTTATCTTTGTGTAATAAAATGAGAAATATAAATTTGTTGATATCCAAGTTCATCTCAATGCTTATTTTTTGTAATAGATATGTTATAGTTATACTTAACAAGTTATCTTTAATAGCAAGTTAATTATTTTTGTTATATAATAACGAGCATAAATTATCATATGACTCTGTGTTTTAAATCTTAAATTATTTACTATCTCGTGAAATTTGTGCACCTACATACAATTAAAAAGGGAAAATGTATCCGTGTTTCTACCTTGTTAAAATTACTTTTTTTTTTTGAAAGTGACCTGGCAGAAGCTGCCTAGGTTGAGATTGTTAAAATTACTTACTGGAAAGAATTTGAAAACAATTTAATTTTTCTGGAATTGTTAATTGGTATTTGGTTATTGGGGCCAGAAACTTTGTTCTCTGATTTGAGTACTAGATTCTACACAATTTAAAGAAGACTCTTTATCAGGGTCCCAATAGCAATGTCCCCATAAATCCAATTAATTAACATACTGTGCTTTTTATTTCTCTCCTCTACTTTTCATTTACGCTAACAATTTCCACAATTTTTTTTTTCATAATGGCAATCCTAAAATGTGGTTTTCTTTACCTGCAGTTCAAACTGGTCAGACATGCATGAACTTATTAGATCCACGATATGAGCGGAACTAGAAAATTGAAAAAACTGAATCATAAAATGCATAATGTGTGGCATCTAAAACTTGAATTCAAGTCTCCACAATCACAAATAATAACTAATAAGTTCCAAACACACATTAATATTTTATGAGAGAGATGAACTATATAAAACCTTTAAAATATATAAAAAAAATATTCAATTAAATTCTAATTACTATGATTAAAATTATAAATACTTTTCTTAAAGTGGAAATCTTGTAAATTTAGAAAAAGGTCGTTCTCTAATAAAACCTCAAGCAAAGTTTCTAACATGGATGCTTGTCTAGCCAGAGTTTTGTTTTCCTATTCCAGGGCAAAAAGGCTACTACCGCATCTGCAAAATTACCGTAGGTGTGCACATTTAGGGTAATGCATGTCCATCAATTGGCACTAACTAAATTCTCCATTTGATGGATTGTCCATGGCATGACCTTAAAAGGAGTCTTCATCTTCTGCATGAACTCAAAAGAACATTTTTTGAGTTAATACATCTCGGTCGTCTGATTTTAAACGGATTAATTTGACTCTTGTCTATAAAGCAAATTTTTTTTTAATATTAGTGCGGATTTAGTCCGTGTAAATCTTAAATTAGATCGGATGGTTCATATACATTAACTCAAAAAATTCTTTTTTGAGTTAATATTGTGCTTTAGAATTAGCTGCAATCGTGCAGTTGAAACTTAATTAATATGATATCGTACCTGACTACCCGGTAATTAAGAGTGTGCTTCTGAATTATATCGTTAAAGGAAATGAAAAGAGCTAGGAAATGAGAGACGAGAAGGCAGCGAGTTTACCTTAAATCAGAAGTTACAGGAAGTCGATAAATTCTCCTCTCCTTTTTTTCTATTCACGTCCTTCGAAATTTACGTACGTTCTGAAACAAGCAACTGGATTGAGTCAAATTCGTTCATGTCTATGTTTTCCACCCCTACTCTCCTCTCCCTTTCCTCTTCTAACTGTGTTCTTGAGCACGCCTTACGAGATTTTTTTCGCAAATTTGAGCTTCTTAGAAAAAAAAATGTTCACCTGTACACATGGTTGATGATGCTTAGAATCATAATCACTTGTGATCATATTATCATAGCATATATGCAAAGAGTATTTGATCACGCACACATTTGTAATTGCATTTAATCATCTGGCTTGTCTTGTGAATTTCTTTTGGTTCGTGCAAATTTTCAAATTTAGGATGAACAAAATTTCCACAAGCAAGGGCAAAAGAAAATACATGATATTTGGTGCTAAGCACGCTCTACAAATTGAAATTTTGTATTTTTATCCTTAAATTTATAATTTTTGCAAAAAAAAAATATTACTAGTAATTTTTCTCATAAAAAGAAATTATACAACACTTATTCATTCAATATCCAATCTCAAGTTTTTGATTCCGCTCATGTTCACAAGTGTAGACATATTGAAATAGAAAAAAGTTTCACATTTACATTTCATTAAACCAACCCACCAATAAAGTGCATAAAAGAAATCCAAGGCAGGAGCATCTAAATAGGTTTATTCAATCAAAGGTTTGGCTAAGAGGTGGAAAATGTTTATCCAACAAACATAAATAAACTCCGGCATAGATAAAGATGAAATAAATTGTCACCTAGGTATTTGAGACCATTATTGATTGATACATGAAGAGAAGAACTTAACTTGTAACATGTAACATGTGGCACAATCATATTACAAGATATTTGATTCAATCAATTGAGTGAAACGACCAAGTGCAAAGATGACTTTTATCACACCAATAATGTACTTACTTTTTGACTTTTCTTTTATCATTTTTTAAAACAAAACTATGAGGCACCAATTATAAAATCACCAGCTCTAGAGATGGAAGCTATCCAAAAGAAAATCACCAGCTCTGATATAATTCTAGGGTTTCAAATATTAGGGATAATAAAGATAAAATGCATATTGGCCTTTGATTTGACAAGGTTTGTTTCAACCAATGAGGTCGGCTGGTTGATTGCGGCATAGCCCATAAATTGCATTTTTTTTTGGATTCTTTGGGCCTTTTTTGGTGGGTCCATGAGCAAAAGCATGTTAGGTAACATTGGATAGTGGGCAAAATATAATTGCAAAGGGCAATGAGAAATGGTAATAATTGAGACATGGAAATGGCGGTGGTAGGTGTTTCTTTGAGCTGGGAATTCATATCACCTAAGGTAATTTTAGTTTGAATCCGATCGTTATATGTTAGCACGAGTTTTAACTTTTAAAGGAGTTCTGTGTATTACAGTTTTGGGTCGGATTGGTTCAGATTCTGATTGAATGGTTCTGATTCAAAACTCAAACGGTGAGGTAATGCAGAGGATTAGGACTCTTGAGCTAGGGTAGTAAAGATAAAATTTCCAATCCGCCAAAATTATTTTTCCTACTCAATTCAAGTCGTTTTTTTAGCGAGGTATGATATAAATGGGTACATATGGGCTTGAACTTTAATTAATTCGTTTATTCGAATTGAATTGTAAATTTATCTTAAAAAAAATCCTTTTTAATATAAGTTGCTCGTATTCAACACTAAACCATATGTTCCTTAAATATTTGTATCACTAATTAGTTAATAGAATAATAATTACATCTACAATATGCAATTCATCATTGAAAAATTAGGATGCTGATTGTTATTTATATCTAAATTCTAAATGCTTAATTTACAGTAACTACTTGTTAATGAAGTAACTATCTATCTTTGATGATGCTTAATTATTATTAGGTTATTTTATTTAGCATTTATCTATTTTTAGTTAAAATATTTTACTAGGGTTGAATTCATTTGACGCCCTTTAACAAATTTTGGTGTCCTTGTATACAGGTTGACAGAGAATAGAAAAGAAATAAATATATGTAAACCAAAAATAAATGAATAGTCTACCTTTCTATATTCCAATAAGCTGTCTAATCGTTGAGAGATCACTTTAGCAGTATGTCTTTTCAAAAGATTTAATATAATGGAATCACAATAAAGCATAGAAGCTAATGTCCATTAATTGCATGCTGTAATCATAAGTCATGTCCTGCATACAACAAAATATGAAATAATCAGCAAAATCAATCAATTCTTCCTTTCTTAAACAGCAGTTTGGCAATTCCTTTTCAGCCTAATTAAACCATTTCCTTCTCATTAATTGATGATAAAATATAGGGAGGTGTTATTCTGAGGGCAATAATTTTAATAATGAGAGCTGAGAGAAAATTTATTATATTAATACCCAATTTGCCGTTCTCTTTTAATATCATATTTGAGTATGTAATCAATAAATAACTAATAAGGATATTATTTAAATCTCAAATATCTTTTATCGCTTTTTGTACGTATAGAATGGAAACCAATTCTTGCTTCCTAGCAGGTATCAATCCTTTTTTCTTGTATGTGTAGTATGTAATTCTTTCAATTTAATTAAGAACTTCATTATAAATATTTTTTTTGTCAAAAGATGACGATGTAATCTTCTGCACATAAAATGTTTCATTGCATAGAAATTTATCTAATTTTTTTTATGTTTGAAATTAACTGCTATATTTCATGTTAAATAAATTTAAATATAACTCACTTTAGAGTGCATGTATCCAAATAGAATCAATTGATCATATCCATATGTTTTAGCCTTTTCTACATTTGTAAATAACAACTTATTTAAATTTAATGTATTTTGTACTTTAAAATCTGAAACTATTTCTTACAATTGAACGTTCTGATACATCATATGACTGATTACAATTGATCTATTATGATACACCCACTCTTCTACTCTACCAGTAAATAAAAAAA
Source organism: Carex parvula (assembly GCA_025461045.1). NCBI lineage: Eukaryota > Viridiplantae > Streptophyta > Magnoliopsida > Poales > Cyperaceae > Carex > Carex parvula. Next base: position 24,578 of record JAJGRW010001043.1, on the reverse strand, counting down.
CATAGTATCATGAGTCAAACAATAAAATTGGGTATGTGAATACTGTAAATGACATGGCAGATATACATGCTAGAAAGGAAAGATTGATTCCATTTTTGTACGTACAAAAAGAAAAAAGAGATTTGAGATTTGAATAATTTCCTTATTCGTTATTCACTTATTACATACTCATATATGGTATTAAAAGAGAAGGACAAATTGGATATTAATATATTAAATTTTCTTTCAGCTCTCATTATTGAAATTATTGCCCTTAGAATAGCACCTCCCTAAAATATAATAATTATATACCACACCTGAAAAGAGGTTCATGTTTCACGGTCCAACGAAAGGGGCTGTTTGAACTGAATAATTCACATCTGTCAAGCAGAGACGGAGCCACATGAGATCAGAGAGAGGCGCTTGTCTTCTCCTTGTTAAAAACAATTTTAAAAATTATACTTTTTTTCTCATTTTTTTTAGGAAAAAAACCAAAAATCTATTTTAAAAATATTATACACTTTTGTCCCATCTTATGTTATTTTTTGGCTCCGCTCCTGCCTTCAGGGCTCATGAAAATGAATGAATTTTGCTATAATTTGAAAGAAAGCTATTTGTTAGAGGTAAAACATTCAGTGGATATATTGCATCAAAATTTAATGGTGTAACAAGGAAAGATTTGCTGAAACTCATACATTTTTCTTGAACCAAATCAACCAGATTTATACTAAACCAACGGCTTAAAAAAAAAGAAAAGAAAAAAGAGGATACTGGTATATATTGAAGGTCGGTGTCCACTGTCCTGATATTTTATGAAGTTTAAAACAATATTGTGTGATCCAAGAGAACAAAAAAATTTCATCAATAAACGTAAAGATAGAGACATCCATAAAGCCAAACAACACTTTTATCTCATATAATACATACATAGATACACACAAACATATATATGAAGATACAATATACATTTTCAAAGTAGAGCATGATTTAGTCCTAATAAAGGATCTCATGGTTCACACATCCAAACTGGTAACCACGCAAAGGCAGATCTGACTGACAATTTTCAGAGCACAGAACCACACTAAGAACCACGGACTTACTGCAGTGGTGCGAGCTCCCCTCTCTCTACCGAGAGATGCATGTTCAATTCTTGAAAATAGCATATAAAAGATACTGAATGTACTGGGGCCCTTCAATCAGAAAAAAAAAGACAGGAAGAAGGCAGGAGGTATTTTATCTACTATTTCACAAAAGATGTGCGGGGTAAAAAGGAAATATATATATAAGACACTCTAAGCTCATGCTTTGATATGGGTTATAAAAAGCGGGTTATCGGACCGATAGGGCTCACTTTTTATAAGCCTCCCAAAAAATGATTTCCTCAAGCCGTGCCTTCTCCCAATATCAGATCTGATCCAGTAGGGTTTATCTTTTGTTGAACCTGATACCACAACAACAGTCTCCTCACTTACCAGATCTGCTAAAGCCACTATCATCTCAGGCTCAATAACAGAAGAAGCATCAACCAAAAGTATGTGCGAAAAATGACCAGCCTTTAGCCCAGCTTTATGCAATCGAAAGGTGCTAACAAAGGTTGTTGTGATTATTCTGCAACTGTATAGTTCATCGAAGGGCGGAAAAGTGAAGCATTCTTCATGAAATCGACATGCCGACATTATATCATCTGGAACCTCTTTTTTATCTCGAAAAGCAGCATTAGCACGAAATACATCAAATTCGAAAACCTTTTCCATTATAAGTTTCACTAATGCATCGCAAGCACTATTTTGTGCAGCACAAATTAGAATTCGGCTTTCTTTACATGACTCGTAAATTTTGAGGACAATATCCTTGATAAGGATTAGCATTTTAGTGCATCCTCTCTCTGGTCTGGTATGTCTACAATGAGAGTTAATGAGACGTTGGGTCTGGAGAGAGAGATTCGTTCTCTGAGATAAGGGGCCTTCAATGAGGTATGAAATTGGGGCTAATTTGTGATTGAGAATTTGGTCCATGAGAAAAACTTGGTCCCTTGGTGTTGGTAATGATGTTGGGTTTGGAAAAAGGATTTTGTGTAGGACAGGGTTGGCCGCGGCTGAGACTGCAAGGTGGGCCCGTTTGAGACAAACCCTGTTGAAGGAGAAGCTAACATCATATCTCTTTGATTGTTCATGCTGTTTGTGAAAATCCTCCTTGAATTCTGCTAGAAAAGTTGTGCTCTTCTGAACACGAACCAGAACTCCCTATAGATCGATTTTTTTTTTAAAAATGCGGAGAAGATTAATGTTATACATAAACGGTAATATAATAGATATTTTAAATTTTAAGATTTACATTACAAATTAATACAACTTACAGTAAAGGGATCGAAATCCTTGCTTTTATCAATAGGCCTCAAGTGAACATGATCTCTTGAGAGGAGGAACGGTCTTCTTTCGGGGACATCGTTGATCTCAAATACAACAAAAGGATAATTCTTCTGTGTCTCTGAATCTGAACTTTTTGTACTCTTCTTTTTATTAGATTGAACCCGCAACCTTGAGTTCTGTCTGATGCGTAGTTTTATAGTGACATCCTTCAGTAAATAGTTACTCCATTTCTAGTACAAACGGACTTTCATTAGTAAACAATGTTTTCCTTGTCAAATGCTGTTGAATAGTGCATGGCAATGCAATTAAACATCATTGCATGGTAATCTTAATGGCATGAGCCATCCGTAGAGAGACGCATATCAATTCCCAAAAAAATAGCATCTATAAGATGCTGGGATGTACTGGACCCCTTTAATAAAAAACAAATAATGAAAAAAAAATGGAACATACCCACCTAATGTATATATAAAGTTTTCTATGGGAATCTTGACTCAAAGTGACAACAAAGTTTCTTTAAACAGCTTTTAAGGAACCATATTTTTCGACACAGAATCGGGGAGTAGTTTAAGGATTAAAATTCGATGAAAAAGTTTGATTTTCATCAATGTATGTATTTGTAGCTAAATTGAGATGGCAAAAAAAAAAAAAGTTGAATAACTAAAGGATATGAGAAATAATGTGCCCCTATATATATAGGGGTATCAATGGATAAAGTATGCGTCGGGTGGAGGTATTTTCATACCCATACCCACTTTAAATTTGTCTTACTCATATCCTACCCTTACCCATTAAATATTAACTTACCCATATCATACCCTTACCCACTAAAGATAACGGGTAACGAAATTAATAACGATAATTAACGAATAAATTGAAAGCATATATAATTTAATCTGAAAATATATATATTAAATACATCATGTATTTAATATCACAAAATGAAAAAACTATATTTATATTTTTTTATCAGGTTATAATTTTTTATCTCATTTTTTTAAAGAAATATATTATTAATTAAATTAAATGATAAAATATTGTAGAAATCAATTTTGTCATAAATTACTAAATAAAAACTATATAAAATGTTGGATAAATTAGTTTCATCATGAATTACTAAATAAAAACTTATATGAAATGTAATATAAATCAATTTAATTATAATTATACAAATATATAGTTATATGTATAAATGGAAAAATTATCACATATATTTTTATATTTATTAATTACCTATAAGGTGACAAGTACGAAATAGCCTTTAGCCATATCCTTAGCCAATAAGCTAACAAAAAAAATTCTTACCCATAACCAATAAGCTAACGAAAAGAAAACCTTACCCATACCTATCTTATCGGATACAGAACTGGTCGGGTAAACGGTTAAAAGGGTATCATTGACACCCCTACCTATATAGGTGGAGAGATAGCAAGTATTCAGTTTTCATTTATTTTTTGTTTCTAATTGACTTAAAAAAAATATTTATGTTTTTCTACCAAGTTTTCTTAAGTTTCTATATAAATTGCTACTTGGTTCATATTTTAGGGGATCAAGAATTTCATGAATATTGTAGGTGTGATAAGATTCATATTTCCTATTAATAAAAGATACTGAATTTTCTTCTAAAATGAATGGTCCTAATTTTGTATGTACCAACAAATTCAATGTAATATAGAAGTTTGATAATACACTACAATTATTTAAGAATATAGGACATAAAAAGGCAAATTAGAGTCTTTAGACCAAATTCAACAAACTCACCTCACAGTAGATATCCTCAGCATAAATCAGTGTCGCAAAATAGTCAGCATAGGTATCCGGTGACAATGGCTTATGTAACACCAGTGGCACAATGCCATTCATTAACATCCTTTTTATGTGTTTCGGTATTCCATATCTCTGAGTGTCACCCTTTATAACTTTTTTTGGAGATGAATCAGAGTTTGTAGATGAAGCAGAGCTTGATGAACCAGGTCCAGAGTTTGACAATGACATTTTTGACAAAGCCTCAGTTTTCCAAGAATTCAACTCAGAACTTGATTGCAGAAAGGGGAAAGTAATTGTTTCTTTTTTTGGAGGTGAATCAGAGTTTGTAGATGAAGCAGAGTTTGATGAACCAGGTCTAGCGTTTGACAATGATATTTCTGACAAAGCCGCAGTTTTCCAAGAATTCAACTCAGCACTTGATTGCACAAAGGGGAAAGTAATTGTTTCTTTTGTTGAATAAGTGCGGGAAGAAGCAGCTTTTGATGTAGGAGACACGGCTTCTATAGGCTTTGAAGGCATAGAACTCTTAGAAGTCTTTGATTTAACGACAAATTTCATGGAAGGGGGAACGGTTTGAAATTTATTAGGCAAAGAAACAGCGTGTAGATTAAGAGGAGATGAAAATAGTACAGTTTCTGTGGACAAAGAACTCTTAGAGGTGTTTGATTTGACATCGGATTGCACAAAAGAAACAATATCTACCCTATGAGGAGATGAAGATGACACATCTTTCGGGGTAAAATAATTTGTCGAAATGTTTAATTTGACATCCGGTTGCTTATAAGGTCGTTTGTTTTTCATGTGTCCTGGAACAATCTTCAGTGTAGGATTGCAAAGAAGAGAACTATCCGATGCCTCAGATCCAATTTTTGTTGGGTGGGAACTTCCAGGTGCATTTGATTCAACATTGGAAGGTAATGAAATTTTGGAAGCATTTGAATCAGCATCTGAAGGTATACAGGGGGAATTAAATGTTTCTTTTGTTGAACAAATGGCGGATGAATCAGCTTTTGGTGTAGGAGATATAGTTGGTATCGGCTTCGAAGCCAAAGAATTCTTAGAAGCCTTTGATTTAACAACCCATTGCATGGAAGAAACAGCACCAGTTTTAGTTATAAATTTATTAGGCAAAGAAACAGCATGTGGCTTAAGAAGGGATAAATATGGTACAGTGTTTTTGGGCAAAGAACTCTTAGGATTGTCTGATTTGACATCAAATTGCACAAAAGAAACAGCATCTGGCCTTTGAGGAGATGAAGATGACATAGCTTTTGATGGACAAGACCTACTGGAAGCACTCAGTTTGACATCTAATTGCACAAGAGCAATACTATCTTGTTTTTTAGGAGATGAAGATGACACAACTTTTGATGGAAGAGAACCATTACATGCATCTGATCCAATTTTTGTTTGATAGGAACTGTTAGGAGTATTTGATTCAATTCTTGAAAGAGGGCAGCTTTTAGAAGCATTTGATGTTTCAATTAAAGATTGCACAACTGGGGGAGTAGTGAATTCACCTACCAAATTGTTGTTCAAAGAAGCACTCTTTAATGTAGGAGGAATTGGGGAAGCATTTGATCCAGCAGAAGATTCAAAACTTGCGCATGGTACCGGTGCCTTTTTTTTTCCAATTTGCTCTTCTATTTGGTTGTGGCATGGTGACAACAAGATATAAAAAAAATAAAAAAAAGATGACAATACCTACAAAACTCAGGAAGCAATCGATCACGGCAATGAAAATTTAGTAGTAATTAGAGATGTTTTGATCAAAGTGACTGACACTGGATTAGAAGGAAGGGGATAGGAGACTGGTAGGAAGTTGAGCCTCTGTTTTTCGTGTCTCTGTCTTTATTCATTGCTTTACTTGTCACTTGATTTAAAGTAGAGACTAGTGGAGTAAGTAAAATTCTAAAGCAAAATAAAGGTTTCTCTTGTGTCCACGTTAGAAGATGTCACACTGAGATGGCAGATAAACTGGCAAGGATTGGTACAAGAGAAAGATGGAATCTCATTTGTTACACCTACCCTCTTCTGCTTTTTAAATTCTATTTTTTACTTTCGGTTCCACTGTTATTTTTATTCTCCTTTCCCTAATTGTGCCAGATGCTAGCATACAATATATTGTCATAGGATCCCCTATGTAATGGCAGTATTTCTATGAATAAAAGTGCAAAAAAAAAAAACTAGTGGAGTAAGTACTCCATTATAAACTGTACTTGTAATAGAAATTTATTCAAAAAGAAAGGACTTCATTGACCCAATGTCGGTGATTTGGTCATCTCATATAGCTACCCAACCGGATCATCTCAAGTTCCTTATCCAAAACCTAGCCAAAGAGAAACGAAGAAAACAGTTATGTAATTTCGAAGAGGAACTGGAGATGATAATCAAGGCGTTACATAACTGAGTAGATTCGGTGTAAGGTGTTTGCGTAATTATATTAAAGCACCTATATATGGAACCTTGATATAAAATACGAATAACGATAATTATTCATGCATGCGAGTCGAATCGTAAAAGTTATTTGTATCACTTAGACCGTTCTTTGAACAACACATGACAATAACAGTATGGATAATATACTCTCACAGTCAAAAGATAATAAAAATAATTATTATCATAACAACAACAACAACAACAGTAATAATAATAATAATAATCTGCTCTATCATATATAGAACCTTAAGCCTCTAGCCGGAAGCACCAATGTTTCCCGGTTGCCACCTAGCAGATGAAATTTAGGGATACCTAAAGACAATAAAAAATTACAAATTTATAAGCCTTCTACGATAATAAAAATTTACAAATTAATTCAACAGTACCTCTGAAACAAGCAAGCAAGAAATGAAGTCCAATTTTTTTTTCATTAAGCAGAATGATTATTTGTCGCTAAACAGATCCGCCTCAGATTGAATCACTGATAATTGCTCCTGTCAGCATAAAATTACGATAATAAAAAGAATGATTGATTGCCTCTTTCAAACATGAAAACAAATAACCTATACAGTTTTTCCTCAAAAAAAAAAAAGCAAATAACCTATTCTGTCAGTGCCAATAGAATGAACCATGCCTTGATTAAGAATATTTCAAGTATGTCCATATACCTACTGGGAAGCAGATAATGATCGCATCATAAATCATTAATTAAGGTTTGCAGGATTGTTCTCCTATGACATGTATGCTTGACAGGCTATAGGTGTGCAGGATTGTTCGCTTGTCATGATAACACAGGGGGTCCTTTTCAGGTTCTCTCGGAACGCATTCATCTTTTTCTTCCATTGATTCATCTTTTGCACGGAAGGGAAGTTGTAATGTGATGAAACATAATTCTTGGTCTAGGAGGGGTTTAAGATGAAACAGTTTTGAAGGTAAAAAAAAAATATAAACTTGAATTGAAGTTGAAACCTTTAGAATGTCTGATCCGACAATTTGACTGTGTAAAATTGAGACATTTAGCACTCACTCAAATAAAATACTTTGGACATACACATTTTTGACATTAAAATGGGTCTCATTAGTACCTCCTTTTACACCAGCATGACCAACATGCTGGTACGACATCTTCTATTCAAATACACTGGCTTCCAGTGCCAACTGTAGTGTTTGCCTCATTCGTTTGGGTATTGACTGAGCTTGTGATACGGATATATCAGGATCCGTATAATTTTCTCAATTTATATCTGTATTTGCTTTCGAATTAAATTATGTATCTGTCAGAAAATATGTGTATCCACCAAATATCTGAATCTGTATCAAATCTGACAAATATCCGAATACAAATCCGGGCATTAACAAATAATATTCTAATCCGTTTATGCCGCGGTAGGCTTCAATAAAATATTTCTATTAAAGGTAGATTTTTCATCCAGCAAACAAAACGAACTCCAGTATAGATGAGAAAGAATAAAATTGTTTTACTGTAAAATTAGAAGTTCATATTTATTATACCAGGTGGTCTTGGGAAACTTTTAATTGCCTTCACAGAGAATTAAACAAATCGATTGCACCATAAGTTCAAAACAAAGGCAAACAATTTTGTCATTAGGTATTAGAGACCTCATTGATACATGAAAAGAACTATTACTTGCAACATGTTTTTTTTTGGAAAAAAAGGCGGTAAAACCGGTTTCATTTCGAAACTGGAATAAGTTTTACATATCATAAAAAGTTAAAGTAAGGGGGGAAAGGGAAATGAACTGATAACAGTCAGCAACATGTAACAAACAACAAGCAACAGACAGAGCAAGCAACAAAGCTAACAACAGAAGTCTACTGAGGGTAAGCAAAAACGAGCAGAGAACACAAAACTGCGTATCACAGCACGCTAAGCAGATGAGCTGTCCGAGTCTTCAACAGATGCAGTGAGCTGGGGAGGTGCAGCAGATGGAATTGCCTCAACAGGGATGAGGTTGATATCCGAAGGGAGCCACTGACTCATTCCGGCATCTTCTTCGCCAATTCCTGTCCAGTAAACAATGGTAGAGATTATTGAAAGAATAATGGTCTTACCTGATGAGCATTCTCGCTGTTCAAAACAAATAAGGTTGCGTTGTTTCCACACACACCAGGCTAATGCACTAAAAGCAATTAAAAAATATTTTTGAGATTGAGAAGGAAGAGAATAAGTGAAATACATAATATCTTCAATAGAATGCCAAGAACTAAAGTAAAGCTGGCTCTGACCTAGCCAAAACCAAATTTGACGTATAAATGGGCATTGGATAAACAAGTGATCTACAGTTTCGTAACGAGAACAAAAATGACAATCTGTAGAGCCTGTCCAACCCTTTTCAAGCAAATTATCTTTGGTAAGGATCCTATCTTGAGTAAGGAGCCACATAAAAACTTTGATTTTTGGGGTTAACTTCAAATCCCACCAAAGCATGCAGTGAAGGGGTTGAACACCTCTAAAGGAGAGAAAGGTATACAAAGATTTAACAGTAAATTGTCTAGTAGGTGTTCTTAACCATGTTAACGAATCATAAGGTTGAGAAGGAGAAAAGTTATGAATAATAGAGAGAAGTGCTTCCCAATCCCTGGCATCAACTCCTGTTGGAGTTCGTCGAAAACCTAGTATGCGCCCTTGAGTGAGGATGACTTCCTGAAGTCCTATTTGGGGATTGGTACAAATTTGAAATAGATGATGGAAGTATACAGACAGATGGCAATCTCCAAACCATACATCTAACCAAAATTTGACCTTAGGGTTGAATCCTGGGGAGATAGTAAGACTACAGTCTAATAATCTATGTAAAGATTGTATACTCTCCCAGAAATGTGAAGGAGAGAGATGAGAAGAAGAATAATTAAAGAGGAGGGCAGATTTCCAGAGACCCTGAACATTAGGGTTTTTTAATTTCCACAGCCATTTAGTGAGCAAGGCAATATTCATATAATCAATGTTTAGAATGCCCATGCCACCTTGTTGCTTTGGCATGCAAATGGTAGGCCAGTTGAGGAGCGCATACCGTTTTTTATTGGAACCATAACCTTGCCATAGAAACTTTCGTCTGAGTGCATCAATTTTCTGAAGTACTGTGCAAGGAACCCGAAAGAGGGAGACGGCATATAAAGGGACTGAAGAAAGGGCAGCATTGAGTAAAGTAAGCCTACCACCAATGGAAAGGAGTTGACCTTTCCAACTTTGCAGTTTACGTTCAAGTTTAGAGAGAAGAAAATCCCAGTCCTTAATAGCTAATTTCCTATTGTGTAAAGGGAGACCAAGATATTTCAAAGGGAATTTTCCAACACAACAACCAAAAATGGCTGCAGCTTGAGTGGTAAAATCAGGGTCAGTGTTTATGGGGAAGAGTTCAGTTTTGGAAAGATTGATCTTAATTCCTGAAAGAGCTTCAAAGCCCTTCATTGTCCAGGACACATACTCAATATTTGATAAAGAAGCAGAGAGAAACAAGATAGTGTCATCTGCATAATGGCAGTTGGTAACAGGAAGAAGATTATGACAAGGAGGGCCTATACCCTGAATAAGATGCAAACTGCGACCTTTGTTAAAGAGTTTGCTAAGAGTGTCAGCAGCAAGGATGTATAAGAATGGAGAGAGAGGATCTCCTTGCCTGACACCCCTTTTGCATTTAAAATAAGGGGTCAGCTGGTTATTAATACTGATACAAGTTTGAGAGCTATACAACCATTTTGTTAACCAGCCGATAAACGTATCACCAAACTGCCGACTATGTAAGACCTCTAAGAGATAGTCCCAATTAATGGTATCGTAAGCTTTCTCAAAATCAATTTTGATGACCACCCCTGGTTGTTGCGTTTGAATAGCAGAATGAATAATTTCTTGGCTAAGGACAACATTATCCAAGATGTATCTACCCGGTAAAAAGGCAGCTTGTGTGGATTACTTGCACCATGTGGCACAATAATTTCACAAAATAGTTCAATTAACTAGTGAAACGACAAAGTGCAAACAAAATTGATATCGCACCAATAATGTACTTACTTTTGACTTCTTTTGGCACTTTAGAACTTAATTTTGAGGCACCAATTATAAAATCATGAGCTCTATAACTGAACATAATAAAAAGAAAATACCAACTTGCCAACTTGACTGAACATAATAAAAATAAAATACCAACTTGCCAACTTGGCAAATATCCATGACCATTGATTTGACATGGTATCTGCAAAGGATGAACTGGTGACTCGGCAATCAGCCTGTTTAGCCCATAATGTACTTTTTTTTAGGTCTTTAAGCCTTTTTGTGAGTCCATGAACAAAAACATTTACAGAATATTTTTTTATAGAAATCTTATAAAAAATAATATAGGATATTAGATAAATTGCATAAAACTATTTTGATTTCATAGAAGGAATTGAATTTTTTTTTGGTATGGAAAAAAGTTTTGATTTCTTTATGAATCATATTTTGACTGTGCAAAACCACAAAGTAATGTTACCAGAATCGAACCGGACCTTGATATGGTAAACCTTCGAATCAACAGTTTACTGGTCAAACTGCTGGATCAACCGGTTCGATTACTGATTTAGTTAAATACTTACATATATATTAGATATGGAGTTCTGAAATAATTATAATTTTCATATAACATTTGCGAAAATTCTCAAATACATATTCAATATTGTCATATAAAACTGAATTTATAGATATATTTTAAAACTTATCATTCAAATAAAAAATATTAATTTTATTAAAGAAAATTTAGAAAAAGAACATAATAGATCAATATTTTTTTTAACCATTTTGCCATAATAATAAATTGAGTCCTCAATAAAAAATGAAGGACTTCAACAAAATAACGTGAACTAGAATGAATAATAAAGTAATGAAAATTATTATTTTTAAAAAAATTAAATGTACTTGAGTTTTCATAATATACATAATTGATTATTTATAACATCTAAAGTATTTGAAGTCTTATGTTCTTATGTGTTGTCATTTAGAATTAGAAGTCTACATAGTTATCTCTTATTATTCTCTCTCATTTAATGCACCAAAAGTACCTCAAAAACTAAACCGGTTTTAAACCATTTTTTTTAAACGAGTTACCAATTTTTTTTATCATAAACTGGTCAATTAATTCATTTTTATTGGTTCAATAATAGAGAAGGTCTACTAAGCAAACCAAACTGGAAAAGAACTCGGATCCGATTTATTTTGTTATTTTAGTTCAACTATCCGATCCAGTTGGTTTTAATAACACTACCGCAAAGAATTCTAATCCCAATCATATTTGTCCCTAAAAGAGCCGAATAAAAATTTGGTTGCTTCTATGAAATCCAAATATGAATACAATTTCATCTAATACTCTACATTATTTACATAAAATTTCTTTAAATTAAAAATGCTGAGCATATTAGGTGAGAACGGATAGTGGGAAAAAAGTAATTGCAGAGGCTATGAAAAATGCTAATAATTGTGCTATTAAAATGATAATTGAGACTAGGAAACGAGGGGCTGGTAGACCGGTAGGTTTTTCGTTGACGTAGCGCTTTAAAAAATTAAATCCAACTCATTCCACGTATTCAATTCAATCCGTTTATTATTTAGTTATGATATCGTTGGCCATATACCAATTTGATATTTAGTTAACTTGTTCATTAAAATTAGATTATAAATTTGTGTTTAAAAACCGTTTTAGTTTATATGACATGTTCATATCTAATATTAAACCATGTATTTCTTAACTATTTGCATCTCTAATTAGTCAATAGAATATTAATAATTACATGAGCGTGCAATTTATTAATGACAAACTGTTGTCCATAAAATTTAAATGATCAATATACAGTAAATATTTATTGACGAAGTTACTATTTATTTATCTTTGTTCATGTATAATTATCGTTAGGTTATTTTATTCAGCATCTATAAATCTGAAAGAACAAAAAGTATATTTGAGAAAGTTCTATAACCCCAAAAACTCGTAGTTAATTAGAAAATTAGATAGATTTCATGAGTTTACGAATGGATCGACTTGAATTTTTTTTTTAAAAAAAAAAAAGTATAATATGGGTTGGATTCAATTTGCAGTATTTGTTGTTTTTCAATATTATTACTTCGTAAAATAATATTTTATATTCTTCTTTCTTCTGTTTTCTTTTTATATTACATATAATGTATTATAAATTATATATAGCCAACCAATTTCAACGAAAATAAAAATTATGCCCACATGCAGGATCGAACTACAGACCTTCAGTTTACAAGACTGACGCTCTACCACTGAGCTATACGGGCTTTTGAATAATTACGGAAAAATATATTAATTAATCCATTAACTGTGTTAACTAATAATCAATTATGGAGCTCGTTCATATCATCTCCATTTAGATCATGATCTCGATTTCTTTCCGAGTAGCTTTTGGATAAGGAACTTGAGATGATCCGATTCTAAAACTACTAGAGACGACCAAAATAACGACTTGGGGTCAATGGAGTCCTTTATTTTTGAATAAATTCCTTTTTTCTGTCTTTGTCATGGAAATATGGAATAGTTAACTCAACTCCGCTAGTCTTTAATTTAAGGGTGAATTTCATGTATCCCCCTCACAAACTTCAATATTACGTATTTTTTTCTTAAAAGTTTATAATATCATATTTACCCTTCAAAATAGTAAAAAGCCACATATTTACTCCTTATAACTCTACAATATATTAAATATACCTAAAACTAATTAAATAACAATATTTGACCATTATATCCTTCTACCCTTCCCTTTCTCATTCTTTCTCTCCGATACGTTCTCTTCGTCTGATACCAGCTAAACGCTCCACTCTCCTGCAAAATTTTCTTCTCCCCGTACTCGCCCCTCTCTGATACGGCATTGTCGCCCCACTCTAATACATCATTGCTGGTAACATATCAGTTTATATATTTAATTGTCAGAAATAACCAAATCAATGCTGATACTTTTGCCTTCAAGACAGAATGGGGTGCATCTTGATGTTTTAGTTCTGATTCTGTATGTGACATGTTCGGATTCCATGGGGAGATATATGACTATTACAATTCTTAGATTTTGGTAGAACTATTAATGGGCTGGGGGTTTAAATGTCATTTTGTGGCAAGCATATTAAACAGGAAGCAAGGAGCATCGTCTTGAATTTTCTATCCAGCACCTAACTGGTAATATGGTTTGTACCCAACTGTACTGATCGATGCTACACAACTTATCCTTTTTATTGGGGGTTTTTCTTATGATAATAATGAATTTTTGGAAGCATTTTTCATCCTTTTTTTGTGTTGAAAGTTTGTTAAGCCAAAAACTTTTTTTTTTTTGAAAGCTTGGTAGATGCTACCAAGATAATTGCATTGTTAAGCCAAAAAAATTGACTATGGTATTTTATGTACTTTGTTAAAGTATATCAAGGAGCAATACCTGGAAATGGATAATGACATAAAAAACAATTGAACCAAATTATCAAAAGAAAGTGATAAAATGATGTTATATTACTGACACGATCTAAATTTTCTTGGCACTGCTACTTTGCACTACACTCCAGGATCTGACAACCGAAAAATCATTCCAATTGGCAATATGCACTTTATTTGTTATATTGTTATCCAAATAGAGATTTTTTCACAAAATATATTATGATCAATGGATAATTCATTAAACTCGTCATTTTTCTTACCCAAATCGATTTGCTTCATGCATCCATATCTCTGTATTAGAGAGGGGCGAGACAAAGACACTAAAATTAAGGCAGTGGAACAAATGGAGAAGGGCGAGAACGGGGAGAAGAAAATTTGGTAAGAGAAATGAGCATTTAGCAAACATCAGACGAAGAGAACGTATCGGAGAGAAAGAATGAGAAAAGGGAATGGTAGAAGAGTATAATGGTTAAATATTGTTATTTAATTAGTTTTAGATATATTTAATATATTGTAGAGTTAAAATGAGTAAATATGTGAGTTTTTACTATTTTAAAGGGTAAAATATGATATTATAAATTTTGAGGGAGAAATATATAATATAAAAGTTTTCGAGGGGATACATAAAATAATCAAGTGACAACTAAAGCGATGAATAAAGACACGCGAAAAGAAAGCTGAACTGCCTCCCACTACCAGTCTCCTTTCCGCTTATTTCCACCCAAACTCTCTAATCACTACTAAACCTTCATCGCCATGATCGTTCGTTTCTTTCGTTTCCTAGGTACTGTCTTGTTCTCTTGTTGCGATCATGGCAATGATTGTGATCACTTACAATCCAATAGAAGGGCAACTCAAAATAGAAATTACCGTTACCAGTATAATAGGGACGATGAATATGATCACTTACAAATCAATGGAAGGGCAAATTCAAAGAGACAAAATCATTATCAGTATAATGATGACAGTATCAAAGCAAACCTCCTTGCACCTTCTCCCACATCTGTGCAATCATTTGTAAAATCATCAAATGCTTCTAAATGGTCCTCTCAATCAAAACTTGAATCAAATGCTCGTGGAAGTTTTCATCCAACAAAAATTGGATCAGATGCATCCAATAGTTCTCTTCTGTCTAATCAAATCAAATCACCTTTTGAGCAATCAAATGTCAAATTAAATATTTGTACAAGTTCTTTTCCTTCAAAAGCTGTGTCATCTTCATCTCCTCAAAGGCCAGGAACTGTTTCTTTTGTGCAATCTGATATCAAATCAAACACTTCAACGAGTTCTTTGTCCACAAAGACTATACAATCTTCATCTTCTCTTAGGCCAGATGCTACTTCTTTGTCTAATAATTTTATTAATAAACCCGCAATTGGCTCTTGTATGCAATACGTTGTCAAATCAAACTCGCCTAAGAATTTTCGGGCTTCAGATGCTACTTCTTTGTCTAATAATTTTATTAATAAACCCTCAATTGGCTCTTGTATGCAATACGTTGTCAAATCAAACTCGCCTAAGAATTTTCGGGCTTCAAAGCCTCTACCAGCTGAGTTTATAGCCTCTTCTTCGTCAAATGCTGGACCTGGTCCGAGTGAAATTGAAGATCCAAAGGAAGTTGGAAAGGGTGGCACTCAGAGATATGAGATACCGAAAAACATAGAGGAGATGATAAAGAACGACATTGTACCACCAGTGCTAAAAATGCCGTTGTCACCGGATACCTATGCAGACTATTTTGCGGCTCTGCTTTATGCAGAGGATTTCTACTGCGAGGTAACTCATTTGTTGCATTTCGTTTAAACCAAAAACGGGGTCTTTTTCCAGTTCCCTTTCTCTATTTCTGTCCTATATTATTAGAGTAAATTTAGTGTACATCCAATTTTGGTCTCATTTGATTATGCATAAAAAATTGTTAATTTCAATCTGTTGAGATTTTAAGTCAACTTGATTGCAAATTATGGTTTCGTGTTAGAGAACTTAGGTCTAAAATTTAGTTTCTGAAATATACTTTCGATTTATTAACGAACAGACCAAGAAAATCATTACTCAATTGGATTGCGCTCAGCCAATGTTTTTATTGTACGATTTAATTGTATCATACAGGTGCACATTACCACTCAAATCCTTTGGATTTTCAACTTAATTCTATTTTTATTTTTTCAAAATTATGGGTCTAAGAAACAGTTTTAAGAAATTTTGTTGACACTTCGAGTTGAAGGGTTTCAAAGAGAGTTAAGAGTTTCTACTTTCTAAACCATTAGGTTGGGTATGTACCAGTATACACCATAGGCAAGAATTATGGTGCTAATTACTAAACATACATTTGATTTTCAATTTGTTACATAGTGGGATAGAAATAAAAAATATTTTTTTTTTAATTTTATTCACTTAGGCGAGTTGGTCTAAGGCGCCTGTTTCAGGTACTGGTCCGAAAGGGCATGGGTTCGAATTCCATTCTTGACAACTTAGCGGTGTTTCTCGTCAATAATTGATTCTTTATAGACCAATGGTCGAAAAAAAACCATTCTCTCATGAAATGAAACCCATAGATTATTCACTTAGTCTAATATAATCATACTAATTAATAAGTACCATACAATGCTGCTTACATTGTCACCCCTATAATGTGAAGAACTAACAAGACTTCGTTCGTACTATAGAAATGGAGTGATTATTTGCTCGAGGATGTTGTGTTAAAACTGCGGGAAAAAAAGAGCCCAGGGTTACAAGATCAATCTGATAAAAAGAAGAGTAAAAAAGGTTCAAACTCAAAGACTCAGAAAAATTATCCTTTTGTGGCATTTGAGATCAACAAGGTCAACCAAAGAAGACCGTTCCTCCTCTCAAGAGATCATGTTCACTTGAGGCCAGTTGGTAAAGGCATAGATTTTGAACCCTTTCATGTAAGCTGTATTAATTTTTAATATAAATCTTAAATTTAGAATTATCTTTTATATTACTTTTTGTATAATATTAATCTTCGTTTTTTTCTTTTTTACAAAAATATCTATAGGGAGTTTTGTTTCGGGTTGAGCGTGGCACTATTTTAGCAGAATTCAAGGACGACTTTTACAATCAGCACAAACCATCAAAGAGATACGATGTCAGCTTCTCCTTCAACAGGGTTTGTCTGAAACGGGCCCACCGTGCAGTCTCAGCCGCGGCCAGCCCTCTCTTAAGCAAAATCCTTTTCCCAAATATAACCTCCTTACCAACACAAGGGGGCAAAGTTTCTCCCATGGATCAAATTCTCAATCACAAATTAGCCCCAATTCCATACCTCATTGTATATAAAGGCCTCCCACCCTCATTTACGGTAACCTCTCTAATCAAGAATATAGTCCTCAAAATTTACGAGTCATGTAAAGAAAGCCGAATTCTAATTTGCGCCCCGAAAAACAGCATTTGTGATGACTTCTTGAGGCTTATAATGGAAAAGGTTTGCGAATTTGATATATTTCGTGCTAATGCTGCTTTTCGGGAAAAAGAGGAGGTTCCAGATGATATAATGCCAGCATGCATATTTCGTAGAGAATGCTTCACTTGTCCTCCTTTGGATGAACTACAACATTTTAGAATAATCACATCAACCTTTGTTAGCACCTTTAGATTGTATAATGCAGGGCTAAAGGCTGGTCATTTTTCCCACATATTTTTGTTGGATGCTTCTTCTGCTATCGAGCCTGAGACGATAGTGGCTTTAGTGGATCTGGTAAGTGAGGAGACTGTTGTTGTGGTAACAGGTTCAGTACAGGATCGACCCAAGTGGGTCAGATCCGATATCGGGAGATATCACGGTTTGAAGGAGTCATTCTTTGAGAGGCTTCGTATGAGTGAGCCTTATTGGTCTGACAACCCACTTCTTATTACCGATATCTGAGAAAACATTCTTATTATCTTCTCAGTGTTGTCTTGCGCTATGAAGATCACCAGTGAGATCAGCCAATTGTTTGGTTACTAGTTGGATGTTTGAACCATGGGATCTTTTATTAAGGTTGAAATTACATTCTTGCTCTACTTTGACATACTCTATGTTCACATATGTATATGAAATAAAATGCGTGTTTGGCTCTATGGATACCTCTTATCTTTACATTGATTTATCCTAGCAACTTCTGCTTCTCTGCCTACGGGTTTAATCAAAAAAAAAAAAAAAACTTCTGCTTCTCTCTTGGATCACACATTGTTGTAAACTTGATAAAATAAAGGGAGAATTTCATGTATACTCTTCAAAAATCTTAAAATTACGTATTCCCCTTCTAAAATTCATAATATCATATTCACAACCTAAATTTGAAAATTTCACAAATTTACATAATTTTTTTTATTAAAACTCATTTTTAAATTACTTTATAAAAAGTATTCATTTTATCCTTTATTAAGAAAAATAAAAATATGTAGCAAGCAAGAAATGAAGTACCAAAAAAGCATTCCTAAGCAGCATAAATATTTTTTGCTAAACAGATTTGGCCTCAGATAGAATCACTGATAATTGCCTCTGTTGGCTTAACAAAAGATGATAATAAGAAATGATCCATCGATTGCTTCTTTCTATGTCAGATCCAACAATTTGAATAACTGACAAAAAATCATGCAATTGTACAAGGAGATTGTCACAATAGAACGCAGGAACATTTACAACAAACAAAAATAAAAAAGGTTTGATGGTCTGATCCAACAATTTGAATGCGTAGAACAGGTACTAGCTTCTTTGCAAGCCAATTATATCTTCTTTAGTGTGCAATATCCCCACATATATCTTCTTACCATAAGTAGTGATATTTTCTACTAGCTATTTGCCTATTACCAAAGAAATAGGCTGTTGCCTATCTGACCTTGTGTGGATCAAATTGATCCAACCAATGCATAAGAATCATAATACAAAGTATGCCCATTAAAACGACGCAAAAGTATAGAGTTTTTTCTAGAGTTCTCCATTTTAATTTCAATTAGATTAGCACCAGACTTGAAACAAGAACATGATAGTATACATATGCAGATTGCAATACCCATAAATTATCAGTCTATATCACAACCATCTTTTGAAATGACAAAAGTTTCATATAATAATCAGAAATTAAAAACACCATCTTCAACTAACTTGCTAACTAGGGATAAATTTTGAAACAATTAGTTGAATGGTATCTCCGGAACAACCCTAAATATGTGAACTAAAAGTAAACCAATCTAAATTCGAAGCTCAAATAACATCAAAATCAAATGTATTTCTTCATGAACCTGTCTCTTTTGGGGTCTTTGCAACAATAGATAGAGCATGGAGCCCTGACTTCAATTCATCAGACAACAAATCATAAACCATGCGATGGCGCTTCACGAGGCTTTGACCCTCAAACTTTGGAGACACGATTTTGACATTAAAATGAGTCTCATTTGCACCTTTTTCTACACCAGCATGGCCAGCATGCTGGTACGAGACGTCTTCTAATTCAAGTACACTAGCTTCCAGTGCAGATTGTAGTGTTTGCCGCATTCTGTTGGCTCTTGACAGTACCACATTCGCTCCACGAGAAGCCATCTTTCACTAAAAGTTTTGGGTTTACTCTATACAAAAGGAAAGAATAAATGTTAGGAGACATTTATGTAAGGACGTGAAGCTTGTTTAGATTGTGATTGTAAAAGTTAAAAGAGTTGAAATGTTGGGTATCAGAAGTGATCAGATACAGATTCAATTGAATCAGTCCCGTGGGAATAAGCATAAAAACCAATGAATTATTTCTTTTGTTTGTTAGTTTCAGATAGATAATAGGTCTACATAGACTTCATTGAACCAATCAATTCCTGATACAATGAAAAAACAGAAATTCTTCAAAGACACTGGTCACTAGAGAAGAACTTACCAAATTTATCGAATCCCCTTTGCTTTCTAGAAAAAAAAAAAAAAAAACCTAATCATCCCCCACCCAGCCTCTGAGGACTATCAAGTAAAAGGGGCATCAAAAGTCAAAACCCTAAATCCATCAACTTAATCCGTTAATCCAACTGAAAAGAATCAAGGATAGAAAAATCCTTCGGAGAACGAATGAAAATATAGGTTGACAAAACAAGAACAGCGAAAACTTACAGATGAGATGGGCGTGCGAGCCCCTTTGCAGAGAGATTGATCTGTCAGCCTAATTGAAGAGCAACGCTCTTATTCTTCTCTTTTATCTCCTTTGGAAGAAAATGCCTCCTCTTCTCGAAGGACGAGTTATTTACGCCCAACAGTCCAAGCCCAGTTATCCTTTTATTGAGCGTTTGATCTAACACAAACGATCACGATCAGGTGGATTGAACGGTTCATTGTAAGTTAGCAGGAGTGTTTTCTGCCCCTCCAGTCTGGGAAAAAATAAAAATATAATGCGGTGAGCGTGGATCGAACACGCGACCTTCAGATCTTCAGTCTGACGCTCTCCCAACTGAGCTATCCCCGCATTTCTGTTAATGAATTTAAAACAATTATAATATATTAACAATAAAAATCCCAAAATACATAGTTCTAATGAACGACATTATTTTCTCATTTCTGACGACCGAAGCCCAACACTAATCTTCAGTCTTTTTCTATCTGATGTCCAGCGAGAAAATCAGTGTTGGGCTTCGCTCGTCAGAAATGAGAAAATAATGTCGTTTATTAAAACTATGTATTTTGGTCCTTTGGATAAGTCAACATAAAATATTATGTTGAATGTATGATGTTAATATGCGGGAATATCAAAGATCAAATTACAATAGTGCAATTTTAAACCTCCGCAAAGATACAATACTAATACTAATATAGATGAAAATACGGGCCTCAACTCTAAAATAGTGCAATTTTAAATATTTTGTTGAATTTGTGATCTTTCTTCATTATAAGGAATGGATCATATTTGATTATTTGAATAGGCTTCTATTTCTTAAGACATGAATAATAGCTGATGAAAAATGACAAACTATTATACTCTATATTGAATGGTTTTTCTTTTGACGTACTGTCTGTATTGAATTACCTTTTTTTTTTTCTTTTTTTTGCTTCACGTTTCCTCAACTAACAATTTGAGCAACCCACTTGCACTAAAAAATATTAATATTTTTTTCTAATTAGTAGCTGTGAAAGCATTCCCGCGGGAGTCGGCGTATATTGACTGTTATTGACACAATACCTATTGGATCGGTTCATTCTTTGACAAAAAGGGACACAACATGCCATCATTTGGATTTTATTGTTGACAAAAAGGTAGCATCTATTGTACAAGCATTAATTCACGGAAGTCAATTTTCAATACAATTTTAATGGCCTGGGTATACTAGTCAGCCATTCACATATTATATGTTTTATACTTTTTGTTTCTTTTTATTAATTATTGGCGTCCATACCCATACCATACCATACCACAATTAGACCAGACGGTACGATTTCAGTACTATCCCCATGCAATGATTCAGCTCCACAATTAAATAGTATGACCTCAGAATGGGATGTCATATATAAACCTTTTTTTAGCGTAACTTTAAGATTAGTTAATTAGATATTGTAGGCATATATATTCATCAGAGGACAGCAAGTTGTCACACGCCTATTTTTTTGTTTTTTTTGTTTTGAGAAATGGGTTTTATACTAGTTAGTTATTTTCGTGAAGGTAAGGCAAAGTTAGGGAATGTAGGGCAATCCGATCGGCATCGGATCGAACTTTCGATTTGCATCAAGATTTGTATAGACAAATTTAAACTCCGTGTAAATTGTGTATAATTTTAATGTAGATCGAACCACTCTAATCAGATGACATCAGACCGAATTTGATTCAATACTCATTAGATTGCCCCTCACTTCCAAAATTAGAGAGTTCAACGACCCCTAGGTCGATCCATTGAGGTAACTCAAATTTTGAGTTTGGATCTAGACCATTAGATCAGAACACAGGCAATCCGGCCCGAGGTGAGATGCGCGAAGCTCCTTTAACATACGTGCCACAGCAGATCAGACAGTCCGGATCTAAACTCAAAATTTGAGTTACCTTAGTTGATAAGAATTCTCTTCCTCTGCTCTCTGAAATTTGAACTCCTGACTGCTGGATAATTTAATTGTTTTAATATCTAGAAGTATGGATGCCAAAAAAAAAACAAAAACAAATTTAGAAGACATCGTTGTTATGACACTTCTCATCACTAGCTAGAAATTGATACATACAGTAGAGAATAGTATAATCCTTCTAAAGCAATTGTCCCCATCCAAGCTACTGGGAATTGACTCAACTTATACACCACCACTAATGGAAAGATCGAAGAAGATAACACTTTACAGAATATACCATTTTGCGCACGATTAAGGTAGGAAAATGGATATGAAAAAGTTGTTCCAAAGTAAAGATACGGAAAGAATACCCTTCTTATTTTAATACATTGGGAATATTAATCAATAAATTAAAGATACCTTAAATAGTCCAAAAAAGTGAATATTTATTGGCAGTTACACAATCTTTTAAAACAATATTTCTTAATTTGGTACATTCATGCCAGTCCCACATTGATTACCAGTAATGAAATGTATCTGATTTTACCAAAGTTCCAGAGAATAAAACCAGCCAATATATAGCCTTATACAGGCAGTGCATTGCACAAATTAAATGCCAGAAATGAGACTAAAATAAAAACAAACCACACCAATCAACTCGAGCACTAATTATCTAACTAAGTCATTTGAAAGAACCACACGCCAGTAATGAAGGAGCAGAGCGTGTTCATACTTCATTCAAACGGTTTTGAAATTTGAATAGCTCTTTAATCTCAAGATCATACAACCCACCATAAACAAATCATTTTCTTACACCAAAAAGGATCAATTTTACTCAATCCAACAGTCATGTAAGTAAAGAGCTGTAGAAATCCTTTAAAAGCTGCTCTGCTCCTTGCTCTCTACTAAAATAACATGTCACCGTTGTTCCTCCTCCCGTCTTGTCGGCTGAGGCGGAAACAGTGCACTGGAAAATAAACCAAAGTTGCCCTGTGCAAATGGCATGTATCCATTAACCCTAGCAGCTGCTGCCATCTCAGCAGCCGCCGCAAAACTCCAGACCTGACCCATCTCTGGCCGTGCCGGTACTGCCCAAAACCCTCCTCCTTCCTCCATTTTGTTATTACTACCATTAGCATTGCCCCCGTCTTCCTCCACCTCGCTTCTCAACCTCTTTCCAAGTAAAAATGGCCCCGGCATGAGTGTCGCAGTGTGAGCATTCGTCAACTGGTGCACGTTGGATCCGATTGCATTGGCAGAGCTGGAGACGGAGGGAGAGGAGGAGATAAAGGTGGCAGGGGTTGTGCCTGTACCTGTAGCTGCTATGATGGATGGCTCAGCTTGTCGTAACAACCACTCGATCGTTTGACCATCGGATTTGTGTCCGAGCTCACGTGTCAGCTGGAACACTCGCGCAGCGCATACGATCGGCATGCGTATGCGCCTGCCCCGACCGTTAACCTTGCTGTGACGATCTTTTGCTGGAGGCTTGCGTTGCAGTACGAGCTGCCCATTGCCGCTTTGCTGTTGCATGGTACCGTTGCCATTCTCATCAGATGAAGTGGTAGCAGTCATCATGTTTTGAATGAGGGATACAGATCGATACAAGGAGGTATGAGAATGGAGGAACGAGGGTTTAGACTTTTAGAGGAATAAAGAGGAATGAATACAAGTATAGAAGTGAGGTGTGTGTGAGAGAGAGAGAGAGACTTGAGGAATTAGTTGTGGACTTGTGGGGAAGGAGGGGGGTAATGATTGAGTGAGAGAGAGGGAGGGAGGGGGTAGACAAGGGGAGGCGGAGGGGCACATGGTAGTGGGTCCCACGGGTGATTGCTTCCTGTGGTGCTGTAGTGGAATTCACATCACCCCGGTACCGTAATAGGGAATCTTTTACCATTACTTGATTTGGACCGTTCTTTTTAACTTCGCACGAATCGCAAAGCCCAATAATACTGCCCCCTCTGTCAGCCCGAATCCTAAACCGGCTGGGAGTTAATCTCAAACCGTAAAATGAAGGGAATCTTTTACGGTACCGGAGAGGATATGGATCCTGCTTTAGTGAGACTATTGGACTGATAAAAAAGTGATTTTTTTTTTTTTTGCTTACATAAAAAAGTGAAGTTGGAGGTGAATAGATGCCGTTTTTTTTATTAATACGAAAAAAAAAAATATATCGACAATGTGGTATAGTTTCGTTAAATTAAAAAAAATAAAAAGAACGTTATGGTTTGTAACGTACAGGCACTGTAGCTGGACGCAGTAATTTGATCGCTAATGATTTCTAATTAATAAAAAAAATACTGTAGTTGGACGTAATAGACCATAACGTTCAGTTATAGTGTTTTTTTTCTTCAATTTGTGAATTTTTTTTTTAAAAGAAATCTCATTTTTTGCAACACTAATGACAACGAAAGAATAACTGAATTTTCACACTGGTGAGTTTAAGATCAACGGTTTCTTTTATGCTTTTAATTCAAATTTTGGTTTATTAATCTTGTGCGAAAAAAAATTTCATTTTCTTTCTGCTCATCAAACTTTAGTAGCTTTACAGTTATGATTATATTTTTATTTTCTTGTGATTATGAAATAATTTTGTGGATCTTA